>QANZ01024710.1:57995-91024 GCA_003254925.1 Chamaecrista fasciculata | reverse complement strand
TAATTTTCCCTTCCGCTGCGCTCCCTCTGTGATTTCCCAACAGTATCTGCAAAGTGGAACTTGAACTCCAAGAAGCCCAGTCAAATATCCAAACCAGCCATAACTGCCTCATTGAAGCTGAGCTGCGGGCCAAACTTGAATGCTTACAAGATTGTGAGGATCTGATGTGGAAGCAAAGAGCGAAACAGCAATGGGCTAGGGATGGTGACAGAAATACCAAATATTTTCAAGCTGTTGTAAAGAATAGAAGGAACAAGAACTGCATCAATGGTCTCAGACTTGAGGATAGTAGCTGGATTGATAAGCATATGGATATAAAGAATGCCATTGAAAGTTACTTCAATTCCCTCTATTCTTGCCCTCAAGCTCAATCTGATGATAATCTCTTCCCTGATTTCATGCATGACATTAAGCTCCCTTGTCTCAATGATGCTCAAAAGGAGTCCTTAATCCAACCTATCACTAAGATGGAGGTTGAAACAGCAGTTTTTCAAATGGATGGGAACAAGGCTCCTGGCCCTGATGGCTTCACGGTCTCTTTCTATCAGCACTACTGGCCTGACATTGAGAAGGATGTTTGCTCTATGGTCTCTTCCTTCTTCTCTAGAGGGTACCTTCTTAAGGAGCTCAACCATACCAACATTGTTCTCATTGCTAAGAAGGATTGTCCTGAAACTGTTGGTGATTTTAGGCCCATCAGCTTATGCAATGTAAGCTATAGGATCATTTCTAAAGTCCTCGCCAACAGGTTAAGGGACATTATGCCTACCCTCATCTCTGAACTACAAAATGCTTTTGTTAAGGATAGATGTATTTCTGATAATATCATCTTGGCTAGCGAGTTATTTCATCACATCAACAAGCAAAAGAAAAGCAAAAGTTATTGGTGTGGTTATAAAGTGGATTTTGTTAAGGCTTTTGACAAGGTTTCCTGGGATTTCCTTCTCAAAACCATGTCCTTGACGAATTTCCCTCCTCTTTGGATCACTCTCATCCAGCAGTGCATTTCCACTACCAGAATTCAGTTCAATTTCAATGGTTCCTCTACTGACAACATCTTCCCTGGTTGTGGTCTTAGACAGGGTGACCCTTTGTCATCATACATCTTCCTTATCTGTTTAAATGTCCTTTCCCTTAAATTCTCGCTTATGGAAGCTGAAAAGGACATTCAGGGAGTTAAAATTTCTAAACAAGGGCCTAACATTAGTCATCTCCTTTATGCTGATGATTGCCTGCTTTTCTTCAAAGCAGACCTTGCCTCCTGTGGAAAGATTAAAAAGACTCTGGACTCTTTTGCCTCCATCTCTGGCCTCAGAGTCATTGGCAATAAGTCAGTGTGTGTTTTTAGTCCTAACACACCCTCTAAATTCATCAAAATGATGACTCGTGGCCTTGGCTGTTGTCATGGTAATGACATTGGATTATATTTGGGCAACTATGTGGATGGTAAAAACAATGCTGCAAAGTCCTTTAATGATTTTTTTGACACCCTTAAAAGTAAACTCCAAGGCTGGCACAAGAATCTTCTTTCCTAAGCAGGGCGTATCACCCTCATTAAGTCTGTGCTTGGATCCTTAGCTATTTACTACCTCTCTCACATTAGGCTTACTCAGGCTCAAGCCCAAAAGTGTGACTCTCTCATTAACAAATTCCTCTGGCGAAATGGAGCAGACAACAATTTCCTCCATATGATAAAATGGTCAAAGATCTGCATGCCCAAGCTCTATGGGGGCTTGGGCATTAGAAATTCCCTAGACTTCAACAAAGCTTTGCTTACCAAGCAGGTATGGAAGCTGTTTTCTAATCCCAATTCTCTCTACAACAAAACTTTGATGCACAAATATAGTTTGGGCAATATGAGCAATAGGCTCAAATGCCCTCCTGATGCTTCCCATCGTTGGAAAGGGATGTTCAAAGCTTACGATCTTGTGAAGCACACCTTCAAATGGCAGGTTGGAAATGGTGAGAGGATTCCTCTCAATGGGGATAACTGGTTTAAACCAATTAACCCAGAGTTGTCTAATGGGCGTGCCTGTGATCTTATTCAAGAAAATGGTCATTGGAAAAGGGACTTGATCCTTCAACAATTCAGCATGGAAGATTCTAATGCTATCTTAAATTCCATTACCTCCTCCAATAATAACCCAGATGTTCTTAGCTTTACACCTGCCAATGATGGGAATTACTCCGTTAAGGAAGGTTACAAAATTTTTGCAGGTTTCAGATCTAACGCCCCTGACAATTCTCATGGTGCTGCTATGAATTGGAAGACCCTGTGGAAAATTAATGTTCCTCCCAAGATCCTTTGCTTTTTCTGAAAGCTTTGTCATAAAGGATTACCTTTGAGGGATGCCCTCATTAGAAGACACCTTCATGTCCCTAGTAATTGTGGCTTTGGTTGCTCCATGGATGAGAACCCTCACCACCTTTTTGTTCATTGCCCCCTCGCAAGAGCTTGCTGGTTTGGTTGCAAATTAAATGTTAGAATTGACAATTGGGTCAATGGTGACTTCAATAGTTGGCTAATTGAGTTAGTTGCTGCATACTCTAGGTATAACTCTGTTGCCTATAACAAGGAAACAGTTGAATTTGCTGTCATTCTTTGTTGGAGTATATACTCCTTGCGCAACAAGGCAATCTTCCAATACCTCAAGGTCACTCCCCATGCTGTGATCTCTCTACTCTGAGCATGCAGTCTATGGTGCTCACAAGATTTCTTGTAGCTGCCATTCTCACAGGGATGGTTCGAGTCAGCCTCCTGTTTAGGACATGCCTCACTTCACTAGCTCCACCACTCATCTCCTCATTAGTGGAAGAAATTGGATGAAGCTGCGAAAACAAGGGGTCATGGTTTGCATGTATGATGATGGGCTTCAAAATGCCATTCTAGGCTCTACTACTAATGGAAGTAGAAGCCTAATTTTCAATATCCTCCTGGTCATCCGACGTGTGATTGATATCCTTGCTACTTCAACTAACCTAAACCTGGTTATTTGGTGCCCTTGCAAGACTGTTGTTGACATTCTCAATCACAAAAGGAAAACTCCTTGGGAGCTTGGCATTATCATCAACGACATTGATTCCATTAGTTCCTCAAATCATGCTATTTCTTTTGCATTCACAAATGCTAATGTTGACTCCTCTTAGATTTCCTTCAGTCTTGTATGGTTGATTACTTTTTCTGTAACCTCTGATTTGTTTCTCGTTTTGAATCAAAACAAAGGAGGGACATAGCCGGATTTTATTAGGAACCGCACTAATTATTTATATTTTTAAAAAATTATTTAAATTATATTAATTCAAGTTTTTCTTAATATTGTATATACTTTTTAAATGAAAACAAAGATAAAAACTGAGTCAAAAATAATTTTTCAATAAAAGATGACTAACATTATATAATGGTGATGATTGAATGATGAATAATATTGTAAAATACATATATATATATATATATATATATATTTTTATTTATTTTTATTCTCTTATTAGTTAGTATTATGCAAATTTAAGCATATTAAATAATTATCTATGTTGTAGCTTGTGATGTTGTTTTTTAATTTTTCAATAATTTTGATTCACATTTTAATAAAATAATATAATTTAGTTTTTAATTCAATTTATATTAAAAAAAATTAAAGGCCCATAAGACTAGCCTTACATCCTAATAGGGCTAGGTTGGGTTAGAAATTTCTAACCTATTTTTAAATTAAGCTTTTTTTAGCCCAACTTTAATTAAATTAGCTTTAAATAGAATTAAGCCCAACTAGAATAATCTTTTTTTATAGTTCTAATAAAAATTTTATTTTACTAATTTATCTAAAGAGAGAGAGAGAGGAATTAGAGAGGATTTTGACATCTTATTTTTTTTAAACCTTGTAAAGCTAGTTAAGGATGAATATGGGATGAGCACGGATCGAGTTAGAGGTAAAACTCAACCTTTGCCAACAAAGGTTGGCCCAGTTGGTAAGGAGTCAACTCATAACCCACAAGGTCGTGAGTTCGAATCCCGCTGCTGATGTGAGGGCCTTGTTGGTAGGCGATCTGTAAGTACCTCTGTAAGCGCTCATAGAGCCTTGAGGCCTGCCCTGGCCTTTGTGAGCCCCCGGGGCCCAACTCACCTAAACTTTTTGTGTACCAAAAAAAAACTCAACCTTTACTTTAATTTAAAATAAAGTTTGAAACTAACCCTACTTACATGAACGAGTTGATTTGATTTTTGCAAAATTAAAAGTTAGGGAGAATCATTTCTCACCCCTAATGCTAGCTCAAATTTAACAAAAAATAAAATATGACATGAGTTTTAAGATCAAACGTGTAATGTAATATTTGTAAAACATAAAAGATTGAAATGAAAATAATAATAATTATAATAATTAAAAAAAAAAACAAATCCTACCCCAAATTTAGAGGCGTGTAACTATAACTAATGCTTGGCCTTCGGGCCTTTTTTTGGGGCCAAAAAAAAAAACTATAACTAATGCTTTATAAAAATATTAATAAATTAAAAGAGATATGTTTTTTTAGGAAACATACTATTTGGTCCCTCCTTTTTTACACTTTTAACTATTTGGTCCCTACATTTTTGAAATAGACTATTTGGTCTCTCAAAAATTAGAAATGTCAACTCGTTAGTCCCTCTAGCTTATCTTCGTTACCAACATTGATAACTTAACCATTAAGTGTCACATATTTAACTATTTGGAACCACATAGGGTTTAAGATGTGGGAATAATTCAATAATTTATACTTTATGGAAGTTTTACGTGTAATACAAATATTTGGATCTGATTCAATTTTAGGCCGATTTTATTGTGTTTGATGCCCGATTCAGTTGATTTAGGTAATTAGGATGATAAAGTGACATTTAACGGTGTCATGTAAGCATTTAACGTCTGATAGTTGACGATTGTGATAAATGAGGGACTAAATAGTTAACAATTATTATAAATGAGGGACTAAATAGTTGACAATTATGATAAATGAGGGACCAAATAGTTAAAAGTGTGAAAAATGAGGGACAAAATAGTAGGTTTCCTCTTTTTTTTTNTAATTAAATAATATGTTGTGCTATGAATTATCTTTTTAATTTAATTTTTTAAAAACACTATTAATCTTATCATGATTGAAGGGATCTTCCAAAAAATTAATAACATATATATTTAATACTGTTAGTGAAAAAAATGTATAGAATTATGTAATTCTTAAACTTTCAAAGTTTAAAAATTTAATGTTTAAAATTGAAAGTTGGAGGACTTGTTTTCAAATGACAAAAAGTTTAAGAGAAGTATTACATTTTTCTCTATATATTATTTTATTTTAGATAAACATAAGATACGCCTACTTAGATATATTATTATAAAGTTTTGTTCTGATTAATTTAAATTCCACTTACCAATTTGTGACTATAATAAGAAAGTCTTCCACCGTAAATTTTACAAAATCTCAAATCAAAAACTTTATTTAATTGGACATTAAACCTCAAAAACAAACTCACAAGATAAAAGTCGAAACTTGGGAGGACATGTATCGTAAGCCTAAGTTAGGATTCCTAACGATCATGTTCAAATTGGATGAAACATTGAAACTCATTAAACTAATTAACTTGCGACCTTTTTTTTGTTTAAAAGTTAATGATCAATCTAATGATTAATAAACATGAACAGCCGCATGGTTAGGCCATACGAAACAAATATTGCAATAGTTTTATATTCTGTTAATCTGTTTAACCTTTGGTGTATAGGTATAGTTAAGGTTGTCAAAAACGAAATTTCAAGTAAACTCGAAAATGAGGTGTAAAATCGGATCATAAAATCGTATGAGTTTACTTGAATATAAATAATACAATTTTTATATCAGAGGTGTACCACCTAATTAATTTAAATGCATCAAAACACACTTATTTTATTTTTTTTCATTTGTCATTATATATATAAATATAGGTAAGGTAATTAATAGCATTAAAAAAATATTTATAAGTATGTAATTTTTCAAAATTTTCCATATTTTAACAAAATATCTCTTAAACTATTTTATCTTATAGGAGTGATATTTAAAATTTTTTAATTTAAGATAATGTAAATTCTCATAATAAGATCATAAAATCGTAAGCTTGATGAGATATAAATCGTAAAATCATATATATAAAATCGAGATCTAGATAAGATTCTAGTAAATTTAGATTTTATTTAAAATTGAAATCGTTTTGTCTAAATAAGATCATAAACTTATAAACTTTTAAGATTTAAATCGAAATTTTACCAACCATGAGTATATACCCATTAGTTCCCCAAATTTCAAAAAATTCGGTCTAATTGGATTTAATTTATGTGAATTTGTTAGTAAATAAATAAATTCAATCATCTTGTATTGATGGAGGTGACCATAAGAAATTTAGAAAGGATGATTATGTTAGGTATATATGGATAAGGTATTATTATCTTCTTAATATAAGTAGGCATCAAAATTAATTTTCATTGTGAGGCCTTACAAATAATTAAATCTTCATAATCAACGATTAACTTATTTTTTTTAATTTTTTTATCATTATTATAAAATATACTCTCTCTCTCTTATTTTTTTGAATTTATAACTATATACTACAAATAAAAAAAAATAAAACATAAATATAAAGGCATTATTATATGCGCATGTGATGATGCTACATATAAGCAAACATCGCTCAATTGCTCGGAATGTGATAATCGTGTAGAAAAAGCATGATGAGAGTTGATCTTCCTCTGTCACTCTGATTTTCAAAATCAGTAAAAGGTCTTGGAAAGAAAATAAAATATTATAAAACATTTGAATAAGATGATATATGTGTACCTTTTAAAGGATAAAAGCAGATATATATATTTAGAGTTTCAGTGGATAGAGGTTAGGTAATTATAACCACCTTCAACTAACTCCGAAGTCTAACAGGGATCACTTATCAATATATTTATAATTTCTTAATATCTAATATTTTAAAAATTATATATAAATAAAAGAAATATGCAACAAGACCCCTTAAACTTTGGGTTATTAGGAAGTAGGCCATTAAATTTTCGATTTTGAAAATTAGAGCCTTAAACTTTGAAGATTTAAGAATTATTATTATATTATTCCATCCATTTTTTTCACTTAATTGTTTCCATGTCATACTTCCAACTTCCAAGTATTGAATGGATATCAAAAAAATTCGCTTTAATGTTACAATTTCTATTACTTCCTAATTAAATAATATGTTGTGCTATGAATTATCTTTTTAATTTAATTTTTTAAAAACACTATTAATCTTATCATGATTGAAGGGATCTTCCAAAAAATAAATAACATATATATATTTAATACTGTTAGTGAAAAAAAATGTATAGAATGATCTAATTTTTAAACTTTCAAAGTTTAAAAATTTAATGTTTAAAATTGAAAGTTGGAGGACTTGTTTTCAAATGACAAAAAGTTTAAGAGAAGTATTGCATTTTTCTCTATATATTATTATTTTTGATAAACATAAGATACGCCTACTTAGATATATTATTATAAAGTTTTGTTCTGATTAATTTAAATTCGACTTACCAATTTGTGACTATAATAAGAAAGTCTTCCACCGTAAATTTTACAAAATCTCAAATCAAAAACTTTATTTAATTGGACATTAAATCTCAACATGGCACTTTAGAATTATCAACACTCTGCCACCCAATAGGTACACGCCACGTCGTCTTACATTGGTATTCACGCGCCCTGTCATCGCGTGACCTCTTGAAACATCGTCAACTATTTATTAACGACTCTCCCACCGGCCACACGGCCACCTTAAAATTCAATAACAACAAAAACGAATGGTTAAAACCTCAAATTGGTTCTTTATGTATGGGTATATTTCAAATTGGTTCCTCATATTTTATTTGTTATATATTGATTCAACATATTTCTATAATTTTTTAAATTAATCCCAAACTTACTTCGAGACACGATTTGGTCAAGATTCAATTCCACCTCATTTGTTGATGGTCTTAAAGTACTTGTCAAAAGAAACCCCGTAATTTTAGATTCGTCGTATCTGAATTTTAAACGAGAGAGATATAACCGCCATATTCAGTATTTTTGGGACTAATTTGAGAAACTATAGAAATGTGTCGAATATTAATCTGAAATAAATGAAATATAAGGGACCAATTCAAAATCCACCCCCATATATAAGGGACCAACTAGAGGTTTTGGCCAACAACAATAATTGATGGAAAGAAACAACCTTCGTTACTCTCTGTCTCATCTTTGTCTCACTATTTAACCATTTCCACCTTCTTCATTCCAAAATTTGCCTTTTTCATGAAATTCTAAATTTCCATCATAACAATTAATCAATAAGAGTGTGTGATATTAATTGTGTCGGAGAAAATTAATCATAAAACACGGAGAGAGAGAGAGAGAGAGATCATGTCTAGTGTCGACGATTCAGCTACAAACATAAAAAATGTTAAGTCTCCGCCGCCTCCGGCGAATGAGGCTCCGACACCGTCGGCTCCGGCGGCGCCGGCAACCGTATACGGTGGAGTTTCCGATGTGATGCGGTGGTGGAGGAGAGAGGATTTGTTGAAGAGAGTGTCATTGGGATTAAGGGGAATTGCTCTGCTTTTCTCTTTTGTTGCATTCGTCGTCATGGCCTGCAATATGCACGGCGATGATATGAACTTCAATAAATACGAGGAATTCAGGTGTATATAATTGAAATTTATGATGTGGGTATTGTGGGATTTTGATTTAGAATCTTGGGTTTTGATCAAAATTTGATTTTTTTTTCTGGGTTTTGATTATGTATAGGTATGTTCTAGCTGTAACGATTATGTCCACAGTTTATACCGGAGGCCAAGTGTTATTTCACGTTCATGAACTTTCCACCGGAAAAAAGCTTCTTCAGCCCACAATGACGTCGTTGATTGACTTCTCCGGTGATCAGGTTTGGCATTCTATTCCTTCTTCTGTTTATTAAAAATTGATCACCAACTTGGTTTGTATATAATCTATTCTGCTTAAAAAATAAAGCAATATTATTATAAAAGGAAACATAGAATTTGTCATTAGTTAGAAATTTACACATCTAAGTAGTAAGTATATGAAAGTTAAGAGGAGAAAATAATGCAAGGCTAAAACCTCAAATTGGTCCAGTATGCTTTATTTGTTTTAGATTGGTCATACATGTCTATATAATTTTTCAAATTGGTCTCACATGTTTCTAAATTTTTTTAAATTGATCTGAAACCTACTTTTAAGATGAGACTTGATCTCATTTGCTAAAAATCTCAACTGTGTTGAGAAATAAATTTTCAAGAATTAGCACATATTTAAAACTCGTCACATTCAAACTTGAAATAAGAGAAATAGGATCAATTTCTTTTGTTACATCATGAAACGAGTTACTCACTTTCGGGACTCGATTTGACCTTGTTTGTTGGTTGCATCAATGTACTTGTCAAAAGAAACTAGTAGCTTTAGATTTGTTCAATTTGAACTTGAAACAAGAGAGATATGACCACATTTAGTATATTTTTAGAGCAATTTGAGAAATTCTAAAAACATGTAGGTTCAATTTGAAATACATGAAATATAAGGAACTAATTTGAAATCTATCCTATACATAAGAGACGAATTTGAAGTTTTGGCCATAGTATAATTTAATCTTTTGAACTTATTTTTAAAGATTAATTGGAAGGGATGAAAAATAAAAATATATTTTTTTTAATGATTTTTAGGAATTAAAAAGATTAAATTTAGGGTAAATTACACTTTGGTACCCTGTGGTTTGACCCTATTTCACTTTGGTACCTGTGGTTTGAAACTTGACACTTTGGTACCCTGTGGTATTCTCTATTAACACTTTGGTACCCTTTGGAGCTATTTTGTAATTTTAACCATAACAAATTTTGCAAAAATTACATATTGACCCCAAAAAATTTTCAAAAAATTACAAATAGGTCCCTGGATACATATTATATAGGGACTAAAATGAAAAATTTAAATTTTTTTGGGGTCAATATGTAATTTTTGTAAAATTTATTATGGTTAAAATTACAAAATAGCTCCAAAGGGTACCAAAGTGAAATAGGGTCAAACCACAGGGTACCAAAGTGCAATTTACCCTTAAAATTTAATTTTAAGGATTAAGTTATTAACTTAAATATCTGTTGAGGATTAATTTATATATTTATTCAGTGTTACAATTGTTAAATATTTGAAGTTGCATCTCAACAATATATATTTTGGACTATCATATTATTTGTTAGTTTTCTTGTTTCATAGCTTGGATTCTAAAAGGATTCAAAGTTCAGTTTTAGAAATTGACCTGGATTCTACAATAGTGATTTGTTTTTCTTTTTTTTTTTGTTTTCATTTTCCCGGCTGAGATTATTAAGATTATTAGCATTGCTTTTTCTTCTTTTTAGTTGTGTATTTGTGTGAAGTTGAGTCATATATATGCAAGTTTGACATGATTTTTTTTTAGTCTAAAATCTCAAAGACTTCTTTTTGAAGTTAACTTTTGAAAATGGTTGAAAAGGAAACTTATTTTAGTGTTAATTTTAGCCTTTTAACTATAACTACGGTCTCTGACAAAAAAAAAAAACTATAACTACGGTCTACGAGAGGAAATGAAAAAGGTTTCTTTTTGTACAATTTTGATGTTATATTTTTCCCTTGGTGGATTATATATAGATAAATATTTATTGGAAAGATTTTTTATTTCAGATAATGGCATATCTTTTGATATCAGCATCATCTTCTGGAGCTTCTTTAACAAATGGAATGAGACAGTATTTCCAAAATACATTCACAGAATCTTCAGCTGCAGCCATTAGCATGTCATTTTTATCCTTCTTGTGCCTAGCACTTTCAGCTTTCGTTTCAGGCTTCAAGCTATCAACTCAACCTTATATATGAAGTATATACGTGTTTATATATATATATATATATATGGTTAAAAGGTCATTTTTGTCGTCCTAAATGTATGCCTCAATGTTTATTTTAGATCTTTATGTTTCAAAATGTTTAAATTAAATTAGTTTTAAATATTGACAAAATGTTTTATTTTGGTCTCAAACTATTGAATATTGTCATATTTATCTCCTTTCAAATTCGAAATATGATGAGTTCAAAACTATGTATTGTTCTTAAAGAATATTTTTTCTATCCAGTTGGGGTTGTCAGCAAATAAGGTCAAATGATCATAAAAGGAGATTGATCGTTTCATGATCAAACGAACAAAATCAATCATATATTCTTCGTTCCAAATTCGAATGGATGAACTCAGAGCTACAAGTTATTCTTAACAAGTCCTTTGAATTAAATGAGAGATGGGAGAAAATGACCAAATTTAATAGTTTGGGACCAAAATGAAACATTTTACCAACATTTAGGACCAAAATGAATATTAAGGCATACACTTAGGACCAAAATTTGATGTTTTTTTTTTGGCCGAAAAAAAATTGAGTTAAGCATATTTGTAATGTATAGGGATATCATATGTATCATTGAAGGTCATCAAGAATAATTGTACCAATTTCCACATTAATCAGCTTAGTTCTTCATCTCAACATTTATGCAAACTTACCATAATAAATGGTAACAGAATCATTTAATTTCCTTGATCAATTATATTCAAAAACCTTTTTATCACTTTTCAAAATTTGAGAAGTTTATGACACATTTACTATAAACTTTGAGAGATTTTAGGTATTTTAATCTAAGCTAATTATTTAATTAATAACTAGCTAGGTTTTGAATTAACAATCAAGATTTAGTAAGAAGATTTGGTTTTATTATACTTATAATTCTCTCTCTCCCCATTGCAAAATATATACTATGAGCCTCTCCTTCAGAAAATGAAGAACAAAGAGATTAAGAAGTAACCTAAATTCTATCTCCGAACTAAAACTATTGATACCCATGAATTGATAATCGTTCGCTCCAAAAAATTGAAAATGAAAAACAGAGATTAAAAAAAGCCATTAGCTCTCTCTCTCTACATATACTGATTTAATTTCAGAATCGTTACCGTTGGAAGAAACGCTCCTATGAAATTAAAATTGAAAAACAGAGATTAAAAGAAGCTGTTAGCTCGCTCTCTATATATATACCTGATTTCTTCATAATTGTTATCGTTGAATGAGACGCTCTTATGAAATTACAATTCAAATTCAAATTGAAAAATAGAGATTAAAAGACGTCGTTAGCTCTCTATAGACTTAATTTTTGAATTGTTATCGTTAGAAGGAAGTATTTGGAAAGTATCCGTTGGCTCAAAGGCAATTTGCTGAATCCACGTTCATTCAAATTCAATCCCGTAAATAATAATTTCATGGGTCTCCTCGTTCTAATTTTAAATTTCGAATATGGATATTGGATAGTGAACTAGCTAGGGGCTGAGGCTCTTAAATTAAAGGGTAAATTACGCTTTGGTACCCTGTGGTTTGACCCTATTTCACTTTGGTACCCCGTGGTTTGAAACTTGACACTTTGGTACTATGTGGTATTCTCCATTAACACTTTGGTACCCTTTGGGTTTATTTTGTAATTTTAACCACAACAAATTTTACTAAAATTACACATTGACCCCAAATTTTTTTAAAAGTTTTCATTTTATTCCCTAGATAATATGTATCCAGGGACCTATTTGTAATTTTTGAAAATTTTTTGGGGTCAATATGTAATTTTTGCAAAATTTGTTATGGTTAAAATTACAAAATAACCCCAAAGGGTACCAAAGTGTTAATGGAGAATACCACAGGGTACCAAAGTGTCAAGTTTCAAATCACAAGGTACCAAAGAAAAATAAGATCAAACCACAGGGTACCAAAGTGTAATTTACCCTAAATTAAATAATGGGTTCACTTCAATTTTAAATTAAAGTCTTTTTTATTAAATTTGGAAGATCTTAAATTAAAGTCTTTTCCTCAGTTTTCAATTTGGTCATATATCTTTTTTTTTTTTGTTACATTTTTTGTCTCATATCCTTATGTGAGGTCTCAATTTGATCTCATATATATTTTTGTTGCAGATTTAATATCATATTTTTGTGTTTATCGCAGAATTGGTCCTATATCTTTACAAAAGATATGAGACTAATTCTGTAACCTACCCAAAAGATATGAGACCAAATTGAGATCTTTTACAAAGATATAAGACAAAAAAAATGCAACAAAAAATGATACAGGATTAAATTGGGAACTTAGAAAAAGATATGGGACCAAATTTGCACTTTGACCAAAAAAAACTAATTAATTTTAACCCCAAAAAGAAAAGCAAATTATCTTTAATTTATAATTATAAAAATAGTACGATACTATAACAACCAAGGTTCTATGGTGTAGTGGTTAGCACTCTGGACTTTGAATCCAGCGACCTGGGTTCGACTCCCGGTAGGACCTCTTTTTTCAACGTTTTGATTTTTCTACTAAAAATCATAATTTCTTATTATACTTTTTTGAAAAATCAATTAGCGATCTGATCTACAATAGTAAGTCATTCACTTTAGCTTAAAATTTATAAAGTTTAATTTCTTATTATACATTTTAATATATATATATATATATATATATAAGTATCTAAGTATCTTGACAGCTTTTTACAATATAAGATTTTCTACTTTTATTTTCTGAATAAAGCCATACCATAATTTTAGCTGATGCAAGACATATAGACCTAGAAGCGATGTTCCTATGTATCTCAAACAAAGAATAGTTTAGAAAAAGCTACTCATATTTGTTTTTTTTAATCTTTTTGAAACTTGATCTACTAATTTTTAGAAGATAATTAGCTCAACAAGACATAACCACGTGCATATCTTGACTTTTCTTTCAGTAAATGTTACAATTAATCATAATAAGTGCATGTGAATTTTCTTTATGGGTTATTTACCATCAAATGTGTACAACAATATGTTGACTTTATGTTTTCATAATGCTACAATTAAAATGTGCATGTGACACTTCTTTGTCGGTTTATTTATGCACAGACAACAAAAGGGTGAATTAATACCAAAAAAAGACAACAAAAGGGTGAACAGAAAATTTAAATAACTTATATATATATATTCCATTTTCGGTTCACAACGAAAATAGGCCAAATAGTTATTCCCATCTTTAAATTATGATATCAGTTTTATTTTGATTTTAAAATTATTTTATTTTAGTCTTCAAACTTATACTTATTTTACTATTAATCTAAAATGTAATTTATTCTAATTTCTACAATTCTTTTGACATAGAACATTAATATAAACCAATTTTCTCTCATATAAGTCATAATAAATAAATTGATAAAAAAAAATTGTTGTTTTAAAAAAAATGATTTTCAAGTAGTGGCTAAAAATAATTTTTTTTTTAAACTTTGTAAATTCACTATTATTATTATGATATATACAAAATATATTTTTAATTCTTTTTATCATATTTAGTTATATATAAGCATAGACTTGCAATAAAAAGGGAAAATCTAATAAAAGTTTAGTCCTTTTCATTCAAAATAAAAATAACAGAAAAAAAAATGAACACATTTGAATTCCATACATTAGTCACCACCCATCGGTGGAAATTAAGCACACCACTTTTGAAGCAAGACCCTAAACAAGTCAAACGATATAATTAAAAAAAAAAAACTCAAAAAACTTTAGTCCTTTTAATAAACAATCAAGTATGTGTTAAAAGGGAAATTCTCATTAAGCTTTGAACTCAAGCATCAAGTAGACAAGAGCTATAATTTATACCCAAAAAGAAGTTCAAAATTAATGGACAGGTAATCACATTGATCTGACCATAAATACATTATCAACAGAAGTAGCAAAGCTCATATGAAACACACTTTCCATTCTTTTTGTGTCTCAACAGTTACAATAGTTCATAAAATACAAGTAGTTGATTGTTGTGGCCCTTTCCATCAACAATCTTACTAGTGGAAAATGAAAGAAAAGCTTGGGACCAAAAATTCATAATAAACATCATATACAGTTACTGCAGGTGGCCAAGACTACATACAAAACAAAATAAAAATTGAGAATATATATATATATATACAGTTTCCATTGTGTTTTGCTTTCTTTTTTCCTTGAGGATAGAAGAAATCATATAGGTTAGATAGAACTTGGAAATGTTATGTGATGCTTGGAACATCCTTTACCTTCCCTTGCATCTCTTGGCATTTTCACAACTTAAAAAATTTGCACGTCATCCTTGGACAGATACCATGCTAATCTTCTCTGTATTGTTCCAATTTGATCGGATATTTTTATATCGAAAAGAGGAAGAAAAAAATTAAGCAACTTGCAACAGATCCTCCAACTGTAATTTCCAACACTTGGGGTCCATCTCAGCCTGCCAATGGCACACACAAAAACGATCATCACAACATAATCAAAATTATCAATGACTAAACAACATTATTTATCCTTGTTTTTTTGTTCTTTGGTATTTTTTTGTTCTATCTCTTCACATGAACTACAAATCAACCAAGTATTTGGTTGTTTACCCATTCTAAAATCCCTTTTGTTGTATGAGTAAACCTACTTTTCAATTTTTAAATTTGTCCCAAAATTACAATTTAGTCCCTGAATATTGGAAATATACTTTTTGATCCCTGATTTATTACTAGCATCAACTATTTAGTCCCCACAAATAGTATTTCAAAGACTAAATAGTCGATATTTGTAAAATGAAAAATCAAGAAACAAAAAGTGTATTTCTAATATCCAGAGACTAAATCTTAGTTTTAGGACATATTTAGGGGCCAAAAAGTAGGTTTTATCTTTATTTTATCAAAGAAAAATTCCCAATGTAATTAAACTAACAGGTTTAACAAAATCAATTATTATTTTACCAAAAACATCTTGAGAGATGGACCAGAACTAATCATATACCTGAAACTCTTTGTTTCTCCATTCAAAAATGCAGCCACGTGCTTCTATATGTTTGATAAGAGGCTCTGGCAACAATGATCTCAAGGAAAGATGGAGCTTCACTTTTCTTAGTCCTCCAAATGCCAATAAGGCGGCGGCAAGTCCTCTCGGGGTCACACCCTGCAAGTGCAGAACAGTGAAAGTGTGTAGGCAGCTGATGCTAGCAAGTGACAATAGCCCCACATCTGTGACTGAGCTGTATGACAGATTTATCTGCAAAGGAAAAAATATATTAGTCTCG
Source organism: Chamaecrista fasciculata (assembly GCA_003254925.1). Lineage (NCBI taxonomy): Eukaryota > Viridiplantae > Streptophyta > Magnoliopsida > Fabales > Fabaceae > Chamaecrista > Chamaecrista fasciculata. Next base: position 74,858 of record QANZ01024710.1, on the reverse strand, counting down.
GGGAAAAAAAAAATCTTGCATCTTCTATGTTTTCTGAAAACAATGAGAAATGAGAAAGGAAACCTGTCTTAGACTCTGGGAGTATCGAGCAAGTGGAATCATCCCGCTATCATCGATGTTACAACATTTCTTTATGTCTAGACGACTTAGTTGCTTACAATTTGTTGCAACAGTTGCTAGACCGCTAGATGTAACAAGATGACATCCACGAATTTCCAGTGTTTGCAACTTGAGGCATTTTGACAGGGAGACTAAGGAAGCATCGGTGATGTCAGTACAATAAGCAACATTAATCATCTCAAGGCGGGGGCAACCACAAGCAATTGCTGAAACGCCCAAATCAGTTATTCCTGTAGACCTGAACAAACAATAAGATCATTTCACGGTTCAAAACAAAAATTATGCAGCTGTATATCAATGATAATTCAAATTATAGTTTTTTATAACCTTAAAAATGATATTTATTAGGGGGAAGTTGCATAAAATGTTGAATAGTTCTCTAAATATAGTAGACTCATTGGGTTAAAAGACTAGTTCACCATACTAAAGAGCAAGCATAAGCCTTTTATAAAAAGATTGAAAACTTCAAAGCAAGCTGAGCATGAGAAACCCGAAATTCCAGTTAACTCAGTTCAGAACATTTCTATCACTACCCCCTAGGGTCTGTTTTTCTTGTTAAGAATGTAAACTCTCCAAATCAATCACAAAAAAGCTAAGAAAAAAAACCATAGATTATTTATCAAATCATGTGAATAAATAAAAGGAAAATCTTATAAAGTCAGTCACAAACCTGTAGAGATCTAATTCCGTTAACTTTGAGCAGGACATGCCAACATAGGCAAGTCCCCTGTCTGTTATGTTCAGGCAGATTCCTATTTTAAGACTCAAGAGTCTGGAACATCGAGAAATGGACTTGAGCCCTGTGGAAAGAGAAGGATAAGGAGAGCAGCCAATATGGTAGTTCAGAGATTCCAAAGGAAAAAGGAAAGAGGAAAACCTTCGTCATCAACTTCATTATCAGTTAGGTCAAGCTCCTCAAGAGAATGGCATTGCTGTCCAATCAAGACGAATGCTTCTCTTGGAACTAAGGTACAAGACTCCATCTTGAGGGAAGTAAGACTGGTGCATGAATTTACAATGTTGGCAATTGAAAGAAGAGTTATATTGCGGCAGCATGTGATGTTAAGCTTTCTCAAATCCTTGTGTTTTGAAACAAGACAAGAGAGAGCATCATCCGTCACTCCTGAACATTTGCTTAAACTCAACTCCTTTAACGACATGCATGAACTTCCTATGGCCCTTAGTCCAGCAGAAGTAACCTGGCAGCCATCTAATATGACTGATTGCAAAATGGGAAGTTTATTCAAAGTATCGGCAAGAGCAATTGTCACCTAAATCATCAACTTTGAATAATTAGTTACAATTGAAATCTTCCGAGTGTTTGAACTTTAAATAAAAGAGAAGAAGACTTACAGGAGAACCATCTGACAAATTAAGTTGCTCTAGACATCGAAAATGGCTGGTTAGGGCTGACAGACCTACATGACTAATGTTTTGACAACCTGAGATATCAAGTTTCTGCGGAAGGGAAACAAAGGCGAACATGTCAGATAATCATGAAAATTGGGAAAATAAATTATGTAACATAGAGATTAATGCAATCACATGTTTCCAATAACAGCATAAAAGGTGCACCATTAATGTGAATCAAATTAGACTTCTTTCATAATACAGTGGAATAGTAAAAAGAAACATAATACATATTTCCTTTTTCACACTCAACCTAATCTCCAAAATTTGGGAAATCACAGGTAAATTAAAAGTTCCACTTCCTGTCTAAATTAACTTGAATAATGACATATCCGCACTATCTTTGCCGTTATCAGAATAAAAATCAACGGAAATAGACATGTTAACTACCCACATATACCTTCAATGTTGTGCACCCTTGTTTGAAGACACCAAGGCTGTCGTCATCAATGCCGAAGCATCCTTCAAGAACCAAATCTTCAAGGTATTGCAATTTAACAATAGAAGACAGACATTGGTTGGTGATCTGGACAACATGTTAAAAATATGAGTAATTCATAATATTACTAACCACAACAGATCACACAGTCCCATTAATTTCAGAAGAACAATAGATAATGATCTAAGTAAATATGATATTGAACTACTAATGTTTAATAAGTCAACAGACTTTAGTCATATTGTTCTAGTGTTACCATGAGAAACGGAAGTGAATTATAACCACTTCCACTTTTCTGCCTCAAGACTTCAATGCAATTTCTGAAGTATGTACTACAAGATTCTTCAATAAAAACATAACGTAAACATTTTTTTCCTAATTGGGCAGCAAATTATTAACTATCACAATATAGATTTTCCATACGCCAGACAGAGTGAAATCAACAATCCTAGAACGTCTAAGTTTTTTTAATTCATTTTTGGGAAAGTCTATAAAAATCTAGATATCTTTTACAATGCAATTTGTAGCCGTTACATCTGCCTTTTTTTTTTTTTTATCTTGAGAACACTGATGTTGCTTTACCAAGGGCATTTAATTCAACCAATGCACAGACCACACATCTCTTAATTTGCAATGGACGCATTGAATATAGATAGATATAGTTAAACCCAATGCACAAAACTCATCATCAGTTCATCACCCTGCCATTAATAATCGCTTCAACGAAAATCCTAATTTAAGCACCACGAAAAGCACATTGATCCAGCTTAGCTAAGAGTTTCTATTTGATCTTGATTCAAGAATTCATAAAAGGGTCTCTGTTCGAGACTTGACTTGAAAATGGAGCTGCCTTGAATGCACCATTAATAAGATTAGTCCTCTTTTACTCCATTAATAGATATAGAAGGACCATGGTTCATGATAAAAATCTCCAATACAAGCGACCAAAAACGGAAACTAAAAATGGAGATGAGGAAGAAGAAGAAAGCTCACAGGCAAATAGGAGAGATCCAAACTGCGAAGTTCCTTACACTTGACAGCGATCAAATCAACCCCCAAATCACCAACACCCAAACACCACTTCAAGCAAATCAACTTCAACTTCCTACACCCAACCGCTATACACCCAACTCCCATATCCGTTATCAGCTTACACCTCGCAAGCCACAGCTTCTCTAAATTCTTCGCCTGAGCCACCGCAGACGCCGCCGTGTCTCTGAGCTCCGTCGCATTCGACAAATCCAACTCCACCAAATTCTTGCAATTCAAAGCCAAGCTCAACAACCCATTCGCAGAGAAAAACTTAGACCGCGAGAGATCGATCCTGCGAAGCGTGGCTCTGTAGGCGTTGGCGATGAAGTTGAGGGAATTATCGGATACGCGCGCGCACAGGGAGAGATCGGCGTGTTCCACGAATGGGTAACGGTTCAGTATCGAAGGGAGAAGCTCAGAACGCAGAGGCGTGAGGATTCGGCGATGTTTGGCTTCGATTAAGTAGAAAGATTTGCAGACTAAGGAGAACGATTTCTTGTCGAGTGGGTTTGGGGAAAGAAGGTCGAGGATGGAGAAAACGAGCTCATCGGAGAGAGAATCAAATGGGTTTTTCATGTCAAGGGATTTTTGCTTCTTCATGACTAAATTAGAAAGTTTGACTTAGAAGAAGAAGAAGAAGAAATGCGTTTTGCACTTTTTGCGAAAATCTATGGGAAAACTGAAAGTATAGTAGCCTGTGTGAGTATAGAAGAAGAAGAAGAAGACGAAGAAGAAGAAGAAGAAGAAGAAGAAAAAGAAGATAGAGGAATCAAGACGGGAAATGGGTCCTTAACATTCGGCCTTAGAGAAGCATGAGAAGGCAAAAAAAGCAAGCAATTGATAACTGAGGAAGACGTGATGTCCGTACAATGACCAAAAAGCCCCTTCCTCTCTTGTCTGTTTCTCGGGGTGTAAAAAGACATGTCTACCCCTCTTGTTGGATTGGAAAAAGGCCAAAACCTCAAATTAGTTCCTTATATATCAAATTGATCTCAAACCTACTTTCGAGATGTGATTTAACCTCATTTGTTAACAATCTTAACTAGATAAAGAAATAACTCTTCAAGAGTTAGCACATAGTTTCAAAATTGTTCTATTTAGACTTCAAACGAGAGAGATATTACCAACTTAATTTATTTGACTATGAAATGAGTTACTTACTTCTATGACTCGATTTGTCTTCGTTTGTTGACGATTTTAAAGTATTCGTCAAAAGAAACTTGTAGCGTTAGACTCATCGTATTTGAACTTAAAACGAGAAAGATGCTATGAAATATAGACACTTCATTTCGAAGGTGTGTGTCACTGTGTCAGATATGTATCTGTGTCCGACACTCGTATAACACTCTTACAACCCATATTTATAAATTTCAAGCATGAAATCAATTTTTGTGACTTTAACATAACTAACAACAGAAAATAATGACACATGACATCTATTATAGATATTATAATTTTCAAAATTTAATCAAAATTTATATATAGATTTTTAATTATATATATATCGTGCCATGTCATGTAGTTTTAAGAAATTATAAATTATGTGTCCATGTTTTATAGGAGAGATATGATTACATTCAGTATTTTTATAAATTATGTAGGACCAATTTGAAAAAAATGAAATATAAGGGATCAATTTAAAACTTTTCCCATAAATAAGGGATCAATTTGAGGTTTTGCCGATTAAAAAATGTAGTAGTTGTTAGTTGGCGTTGGCCGTTGAGGGTAATTTGGTCATTGGAAGAGCGAGAAGTCTCCGTACGAAGAAGGACGAGATAGGACGAGGTGTAAATAAGTGAAAAGGTGGAGGGTATTTTGGTAAAAGTGAGGAGTGGGATGAATTCATCTAATACAGATGACATATGGTGGAGGAGTATATGAGGAAGGACAGATTCAAGTGCGGACGGTACGATATGATACGAACCCTAATTTTCCACTTTTTAAAATTTATTTATTTTTAGAATCACCTCACCCACTTATTTCTATTTGTTAGGTTAGGTCATATATACTTTTCTTATTTATTATTTTGTAAACTTAACTAATTGAAATTATTACTCAAAGTGTAAATTTGGTATTGGTCAAATGTAAATTTTGTTCCATATCTTTCATTGACTTCCCAATTTGGTTCGGTATATTTTTTTTGTTACATTTTTTGTGTTATATCTTTGCAAAATATCTCAATTTTGATTCTATATCATTTTTTGTCACATATCTTATGGTCAAGTTGTAAAATTTGTCTCATATTTTTGTAAAATGATTAACCTTTACTTGATCCTTTTGTGAAGATATGAGACTACTTCTGCACCTGACTCAAAGATATGAGACCGAATCTGCAACAAAAAAAAATATGGGACTAAATTTTGAATTGATCCAAAGATATGAGACAAAAAATGCAACAAAAAAAAAGATAGAAAACCAAATTGAGAACTTAACAAAAACTATGAGACCTAATTTTTACTTTTAACAAAAATATTAATATCCTTATTTTTTAAACCATAAATTTATTTATATTATCTTTTTTATATATATAAAAATCAAGCGGTATTTTTCAATCAATAATGAAAATATTAATTTCTCTAAATGTAAAAGTCATCGAAGTAAACTTTATTTTTATTAATAAAGTCTTTTTTCATACGCATAATTTAAGTCGAATTTAAAATATCATACTTAAAGAACTCAATTATCTATCTTAACTGTCCAAAAATCTTGGTGTGATTTTACCTTTTCTCTTTTATGATTACAAAAAAATCTCATATCTATGTTAATTGTTTATTTAAGTAATGATTGATCATGTGTCTCGTATTGAAGTTCTTTAGTTTGATCTTTGGGAACAAGATTTGAATTTGAAACTATCAATAAGTATTATAATACCCACTACTTTAATCAATTAGTTGTTGACAAGCCTTGAAATACAAGTATAAAAATTTTTACTACCGAGTGTATGGAACAATTTGTTAAGAGTTAGTTTAGTTTAACAAGACTTGAAAATGCACTTGTTTCAAATACTTGTTAAAATACGTTATCTTTTTTATAATTTCACCTAATTTAATTGAATTAGTCTTTGTATAGAGAATTAAAATCGATAATCCAATAACTTATAGAGTATAGATACTGATATAGACACAACACAAATCTGAAGACATCGACAGTTCAATTCTTAAATTTTTATGACATGAAACGATATATGTTTTTATTATATTTAATTCTAACAATAGACAAAAAAAATGAAGAGACAATTAAATATCTATACGAATATTGATAAAAGTTTTAAAAATAGCATAAAATTTATAAATGTGTGTCATATAGTATAAGACATGAATACGGTAACACTTTATCAAAACAAAGTGTTTATACTTCATAGCAAATGACCCTCATGATTTATTTTAAAAAAATATATAAATTTAGTCTATTGTGAAGGTTGTGACTTGTGAGAATTGATTTCAAAATATTGAACTTTGCCCTTTGTTTTTATTTCCTTTTTCCAAACAAATCTTAACTTAAAATGAGAGGATAATTTAGGTTTAAGAAGATGAAGAAATTAGGAAGTGGTTCTATTTATAACAAGAGTTTTGGGGGAAAAAGAAAAGTGAGATAATAAAAGTGGGGTTTGAAAATACAAAAAAAAAAAGTGCCGTACTTATAGTTGGAGAGGGCATATATAGTACCAACCTTACTCAGATAAGAACGGTTAGTGAGAGAAAGAGAAAGGCATTTTAATTATTGAATTAAAGGTGCGTTTTGTTACATTATATTTATATGTTGCTTTGCTTTTTTTTATTTTTTATGTTTATTTATATATTTATTTTGGGCAACAATACATGTTGCTTTGCTTTGCTTGAAAGTTGAAATAATTGAATGTGATAGTGAGAGAGAGAGAGAAAGAGAAAGATATAGACAGCACCACATGCATCAGAATTTAGGTCACTAGGGCTCAGACTCATCAGGACCGTTGGATTGGATCTACTTTATGATCTCCCAATATTCCATTTTATTTTTTCCTTTTAAAATATAAAACCATAAGGCTATCACTTCTTTTTTCTGTATTTATTTCATACTTATCGTTTGTCTTTATCATGAGGTAGGTCTTATTTATTTTTAGGTCAAAGTATAAATTTGATCTTATATTTTTTCCTCAAATTTTAATTTGATCCAGTATTTTTATGTGTTTCACTTTTAGTCTCATATCTTTGGGTTAGGTCCCACTTTGATATCATATCTTTTTTGTTGTTGATTTGGTCTCATAATTTTTGGTCAAGTGCAAAATTGATCTCATATCTTTAAGTCAAATAGAATTATTGATGGAACTTTTTACAGAGATATGAGATCAATTTTTTGACCTGACCAAAAGATATGAGACCAAATTGAGACATTTTGTAAAGATATAGGAGTAAAAGTGCAATAACTAAAATATATGAGCAAATTGGAAATTTGAACAAAACATGTGTGACTAATTTCATACTTTAACCTTTATTTTACTATTTTTTCTTGGCCTGAACCTTTATTTTAATAATGATAAATTTTTATTTGAGCAGAAAAAAAATTATGATAAGAATAGAATTTTATCAATAAACTTCTTTAGTTAAATTTAATATTTTATTAAGAAAAATTGAAGGACTAATCATCTAATCAATCATTTGTTAATTTTTATATTTATTGTTGGTTTGGTTATGAATTGTGATTGTTTTTTAAATTGCATATTAACTAGTTGGTGGTTGATAGTTGTACCCTTAATCTATGTTTTTGAAAAAATGCATGTGAAGTTTTAGCCTTTCAATGTTTCTTAATTAACTATTTTCCAATGACTAATTGATTTATTTTTAAATAGGATAATATTCTGATTTTATTTTTTTTTGTAAATGATTTCTCTTGTAATACAATGATAAAAGTAAATAAACAGGTGATTTTATACTATATAAAAACTCTATTTTACTTAAAAATGAAAATGTAAAATGAACTTAACTATTAATTTTGAAATTAAAATTATAAATTACAAATCATACTAAATTAAATTAATTACTAATAAAATCCCACAATGAATCCCAAATAGGCTAACTCTATATATTAATAATCATAACTACTTAGTACTTATGAAGCATGCACACTTCATTTTAAAGGTGTGTCGTCGTGTCATACACGTGTCCGTGTCTGACACTCATACGACATTCACACGACACATATTTATAAATTTTAAAATATAAAATCATTTTTGTGACTTTAACATGTCAAACAATAAAAAATAATGACACACAAGACATACATTATCAATAGAGATTATAATTTTAAAATTTTCATCAAAAATTATGAATTCTTAATTATTTATGTATATAAATATATGTTGTGTCGTGTCGTGTCGTGTAAGTTTAAGAATTTGATGTATCGGTGTATCCGTATCCGTATGATGTCCCGTGTCCGTGTCAGTGTCCATGCTTCATAACTTAATACCTAACATTTCTTTCTTTTTTAGGGATTAGATGAATATNCCAGGGACCAATTTGATAGTTTACTCTATATATATATATATATTTTAGTGAAAGCTTTCTTTTTTGGGGTTAAAGTATGAATTGCTCTTTGAAGAAGCCCTTATCTATCACCCAATTATAATGAATCATAATAAAAACATTAATATTAATAATAATTTTGAGTGGAAACACTTGTCATATCTTTCTTGTTTACAAAAACAAAGCACTAAACAAATGTGTCAAAATCTCAACAACGGAAGGAAAATTTTTATTTAATAAGCTAATAGTTTGAAAATTTAAATAGAAATTTTTGTCTCAGTTTACATTTTGGAGTTAGTAAATAATTGTTATTGTACGTATTACTTTCTTTAATACTCAAAACCTACTATAATATAATTAATTCATCCCTTGATTAATACTCCAATTGTGATCTGATCCAGATTAACGTAAGGTACACTTCTGTTTTTAATCAAACGTTGTTAAAGTTTAAACTTTTAACTATTCTGCTAAACACTTTTCCCCAAATTTATATTTGTATTTTCGTTATGATTAATGAAAAAAAAATACTTTATTTATTATTTCTATTTAGTACACGGTTCGTACGCGGACACGTCAACATCAAGCAAGCATGAGCTTGAAATTCAACATGAGTGCGCCTTTATACATGTTTCGATTCCTTTCTCATTTCTGGTCATTCAATCATTTACTTCCTTTATTTTTAATTTAAATTAAATATATAATTTAATTAATGAAAAAATAGTGAGTTAATCATTCGATTTTTAAAAATTTAATTTATATATATCTTAATTTCATTCGATTAATCTTAAAAGTAATAAAAATTAATTCCTTAATTCTATGTTTTTTTAAAAAAATAAGGTATGATAAACTGGAAAATGGCTAGCACTTACCTAGTTCACCGGAGAGGGCTGCGAGAGCCGAGTGTTGAACGAGAACCTGCAAGAGCTTCACAGGGGGGCCCTGCGAAGTGTACTCCGACGCTCAAGTTAGTAAGAGAGGAATCAGAGAGTAAGAGAATTTCAGAGTGTAAGAAGTAGCTAACCTTGAACTGGTGAGATGGGCTCTATTTATAGAGCAGGGAGGAGAGAGGTGGTCAGCGCGCGGGGCGGACCACGTAGTTGGACACGATCTCCGCCAGCGAAGATGGTGGAGACCGAGATTTGCGGAACAAGGCAATCGTGGGTGATTGCGTGTTGCGTCTGTAGGCGGGCGCCTAGAGACTGGAGATCGTGGGTGAGCTGGTTCGCAGCCCACGATCTCCCGTAGCGTGGATTGCGGAGCAGGGTGATCGTGGGTGGCCACGTGTCATTTGAGGGACGGGCGCCAAGACCCAGGATGGATCATGACCGCCCCTAAGTGTGTTTAGGGCGCCCGATTGACTCGAGGGCGCTTCGCAAGGTGCGGAGGGGAGAAGAGGCATGGTGCGAGGGCTGTTTAGGCGTACGCCCAAATAGTGATGTATCAAGGTATAAAGATGAAATAATTAAAATATATTAATTGTCCAATTCTAACAATGCATCAATTCAAAATATATCAAAAAAATATAATTTATAAAGATGAAATAATGCTTCAATTCTAACAATTCAAGATATGTTCGACATCACCATTCACCATCAACCATGCTTCACATTTTTTCTCTATAAATACATGCACCAAAATCTTAGCAAAGACAATATTTCTAACTCTGCCAAATCTTTACTACTACTTCTCAAACCACTTAAACTTCATAGTGGATTTACAAAGTCATCCTTATACATTCTTCTTGCATATTCACTCCAAACTTTTCATCACCTTTCTGCAGAAAATTCAAAGGTCATGGACTTACTTTAAAGTTTTCATCCATGACTAAAGAAAACTAATCGTTCAACTAAAACACCCAACTAAATTGGGTTTTTTTATTTTATAATACAAAAAAAATAAATAAAAAAAAGAGCCAGATAACCAAAAAAAAATATTTCCCTACATGGGTGCAATTTCAAAATCGTGAGCCCCACTGCGATTTTATCTGTTGATTTGACCACACACGCAGTGTGTGGTCAAATCAAAGAGNACACACGCATGTGGTCCAATCAAACAGGAGGCAAATACTACCTCCTTTATATAAGGCATGCCGGGGGAGGGGGGTTCGGTTCAAAATTTTTTTAAGGTTTGTGTGTTTGTGCGGCGAGAGAGTGAGTTTGAGGGAGAGAGTTTGAGAGAGATTAAGAGTGAAATTGAGAGAGATTGAGAGTGAGAGATATTGAAAGTGAAAGAGATTAAAAGAAGAGAAGAGAAGAAAAATAATGTAAGTGATTTTTTTTTTATTTTAACGGAAATTAATTTTTTTTTTAGAATTAATAATTTTATGATGTTATTTCTTTTTGTTAGTTAAAAAAGGAGGAGAAGAAGGTGAAAGAAGGAAGAATTTAAAAAGAAGACTACAAAGGTAAGTATCTCATGTTAGTAATTTTTGTTGATATTTTGTTAGATGATGTTATAAATTTATTTTTGGAAGTTGTATGTTTATTTCATAAATTTTGATGTTAGTAAATTTTGTTAAAATGGTATATTAGGTAAAATAGTAGATATTTTAGAAAATAAGTTTGTTAGATGAAATATTAGATAATCTTGAAATAATATTTCTAGGGATAAAATTATTAGATTTAGTATTAGAAAATTTTGAAAATAGGATTTTTAGATGAAATATTAAATAATCTTGAAAATAATATTGGTAGAGATAAAATTGTTAGATTTAGTATTAGATAATTTTTGAATATAATATTAATCTAATATTGAACATGTTAGATAATGTTATTAAATAAATTATTTGTTTGAGATTAATTTTTTGATGATCTAGAAAGATAATGTGGGTTGATTTGGATTGATTTATTAGTTTAAATAAAATTGTTAGATTTTAAAAAATATTGTATAATATTGTTAGATAATGTTAGTTAATTCTTTGTTAGATAACAAAATAGATAATGTTGAAGAATAATATATATTTGTTAGAGATAATATTATTAGATAATGTTAGTTAATTTTTTGTTCGATAAAAAAATAAATAATATGTTAGAAATTTAATTATATTAATTTTGACGAATGAGAAGAATAAATAAATAAATATATGAAAACAAAGCTTTTCAGGTACTTATATTAATAATATATTTTTTCTTTCAATCTGCCAATAGAATCTTTAATCCTATTATTTGGATTTAATGGGTTTAATCCAACAAAATTCTCAACGAATAGTCAATGCCTCCCGCAATGTCTTCTTCACTTATAAATGGAAAATGACTGTGCCGTTTAATAAATCTCTGTTTTTTTTTTAGTATAAGTATTAATTTTGTCTATAAATTTTATTCAAACTGTCAATTTCATCTCTAATATTTTATATTTTGGTCAACTTTATTTTTTACTCTTAATTTAACTAAATATTATCGACAAAACCTACGTGACTAATGATATATAATGTAAAATTAATAGAAAAAGAAATTCAAATTCTAACTCATATTGAAAAATATAATGCAATTTGTCGTTAATTTATTGAAAAAAGTTAGTCAAAAAATAAATTTGACTAAAAAATAAAACATTGAGGACAAAAGCAAAAGAAAATTGAGGACGAAATTGACTGTTAATGTAAAGTTTAGGGAATGAATTATTACTTTTGCCTTTTTTTTAAACCAGTTTAATGAATTAAAGTTGTCTGGTCTGTTAATTAACTAAACCATCAAGAAGATTACCGGCTTCCTTATATAATTTCGTAGCAAAGTTAGTCCTGATTTAGGAAAAGAAAAAGAAATCATTTCTTTTCTAAATAAATAATTACTGTGAAGCTTCCTGGAAATTAAAAACAATTATATTTTAAAGAAGTCCTTTCATCATTTCTGTGGTATTTTTACTTCAAAATCAATTTCTCTTTGAATTGCTATTATGATTATGTCACAAATGGTTGAAGTCTATCCAGGTTCAAGCTAAAACTAATCGATCCTGGTGATTAGACGTGTAAATTAAATATATGTGTGAAAGGATAGATTTTTCATCGTTGTGACTTTTGTAAAGCAAGAAAATAAAATCTGACATTAATAATTTAATGTGATTATGTGAACTTCCAGGAAATAAAAAATTTATATAACTGCCTAAATTATTTTTGAATTAAAATTCCTTGAGGAAAAAGGTATGTGTTGCTATTTGGAAGTTTTGGATTTGTCAAATGAATTATCATCGTTGATTCATTCATCCTAATTTGGAGGAACAAATCAAGAAATGAAAGGCTAACAACCAAAATAAAGGGTTTTTTTTTACTTTTATAATACAAAAAAAATGAACCAGATCACCAAAAAAAAATGTCCAAAATGGCTGCCACGTGGCACTCGGTATTTTTGAATTTTTTTTTTTAAAAAATAAAGAACAAATCGCAGTGGTCTTCACGATTTGCAAATCGTAGTTTGACTAGCGATTTGCAAATTGCGAGTCCCACTGCGANTTGAGGAGAGAGAAGAGAGGAAACCGAAGAGTCCAGTCGCCGGAGTTGTCGAACCGTCGCCGGAAAACGGAGAGAAGTGACCGTGAAGGAGAATCGTTCGAGCGCAAGGCTTTCTGGTGAGTATTTTCCGTCGAATCTGTAGTGTATTTGCTGGGTTAGGGTTTGTATCTGTTAGAAGTTGATGTGTCGTGTTTTTCTGGGTGGTTTTCCGCCGTTGTGGGTGATGGCGGAAATGGGTTGGGTGTCTGAACAGAGCGGTTGTCGTTCGCTGTAGGGTGAGTCTGTGAGTGTGAGGCAGCGAAAAATGGGTGTGGGTCTGGGTGTAGGGTGTTGAGTTTCTGGGTTTTTCTGGGTTTGGGTGTAGGGTGTTGAGTTTCTGGGTTTTTCTGGGTTTTCTGGGTGACTGTTCATCGTGTTCGTACCTTCTGATGAAGGTGACGTTTGGGGTTTTCTGGGTTTGTGGGGCGGGCGTCTCATGTGAGTGAGGCGGTCGTCAAACGTACGGTCATGATGACGTGTTTCCTCGTTTGCAGGGTTCCCAGGGTACGAGTGTGCAGTAGTTGATAAGCAGGGCGAGCGCCGCAAATTATTCAACTTTCAAACTAACAACCAAACGTACTATGTCTTCAGGTACCTCCTAATCCCTTGTGTTTTGACTTTTCTGGCAAGTGTTAGAGACCATGGTGGTCATTAGGGAGTTAGAAGAAGGTGAAGAACTGAGTAGAGTTAGTAGTTTGACTACACAGGGCAGTAGCTCTGTAGATTTGGAAGAGGTTCGACAGTCGTTAGAAGAAACGGTGCAGCGGGCGGCTAGGTTACTAGCCAGGAGAGCAAGTGAGAGGCGGGCGCACTTACTGTCTACAGAGGGGGTATGGATCTGGCGACCTCTCATCCATCGAACGTGGAAGACGATCCAGTAGACGTGTCGGAGGAGCAAGTGTTGGAGCTCTCCGACTGTTCAGAGGGAGAGCCCCCAATGTTGAGAGAAGAACCAACGGGTCCCCTGAGTGGGTCGGCGGCTGAGGGGGAGCGCCTGATCATGGCGCGTGACGAGTTGGCGTGGGACGCCGCGGAGGGGTTTGGGAACCCCGAAGTTAGGGCGACCATGGGGCCGCCAGCAGAGCCTTCCAAATTTGCCACCGATGAAGATTTGGAGGCGGCCCAAGTGGCGTATTTTGGGCCAGGGTCCGGCCGAGAGGGGAGCGGCATGGCCGTCGGCGTGTGGGACGGCAATAATTCTATGTGGTGGGCTCATCCGCGTGGGTTCATCGTACACGAGATCCTGTTGCGGGAGTGTGACTCCGACATGCCGTTCACAGAGTTTGAGATGGAGGTGCTGAATCACCTCAACTGTTGTCCAGCGCAGTTGGCAGCGAACGCCTGGAGGAGTTTGAAATTTGTGCAGTATGCTGCGTGGACAGTGGGCAGGGAGCTCACTGTGAAGTTGTTTTTGTATTGGTTCTCCGTGAAAGCTGGGGACAACGGGCGGGTGAACCTTCAGAGAAAGGGGGGTGCTCTACCTGGGTTTCCGGCCAGTATAAGTAACTGGAAAAACTGGAAAGACAGATACTTCCCCATAGTGCGCAACAACGTTGAGCGCCCGTGGTGGGTGAGGGAAGAGGATGGACGCCCGTTATTTCCAGTGGCGTGGTCGGACGCCATCACGGGGACCAGCCCTATTAGGAGTGGGCATCTGAGCGAGGAGGAGCGGCGGACGGATAGGCTGCTAACCTCGTTTTACAAAAATTATGAACAGACATGTAATATTTTAACTAACACTAACATTTACTTTCTTTTTGCATGTGTGACTTTGTTGTTTGGGCTGCGTCTAACGAGTGTGTTATTGGTTTTGCAGCAATGAAAGAGGCGCAGAGGAGGCCGGAAGCCCAGGGCGCCGGAAGCTCGAGCGCGGGTGGCCGGGCAGAGAGGAGTGGCGAGCCGGGGAGGGCGCAGGGCAGAGCCACTGGGGGAATGAGGGCGCCGCCAGTTGTGCCAGGGGGGAGGCCAAGGGGTGCGGGCCCTTCGTCCCGCGCTCATACAGCGTCTGGGGGCGCGGGGCAGGTGTCGGCGAGCCCGTCGAGGAGGAGGGCGGGGCCACCGGTGTTAGCGCCTGGTGGGATGAGGCAGGCGGGGGGCCCGTCTGCGCGGGGGAGGAGGGATGATGGGAGGGGGAAGGGTCCAGCTGAGGGGGAGGAGCCGCCATCGAAGAGGGCGCGCGTTGCCAGCGCAGCAGATCCCGGGATGTTCATCCACTGGGATGACGTAGAGTTGGATCGGTTCATCAAGGTGAGCCATCCAGATGGCGATGGGCCCAGCAATCCGCGGATGGAGATGCCGGACGCCCGGCGAGTCAATGAGGATGGGGAAGCTGAGTTCCCCTATCTACCGGCGCGACCATTCAACGGGCGATTTTCAGGAATTGCCTCCGTCCAATCCCTCTACTCCAACGGCACCTACGAGTGGCATGACACTCTGGTAGCCGATGCCTACAAGCGCCCGCCGGCAGATTATGCGGCGCAATTCGGCATGATGGCGTCCGTGGCTAGTCACGCGGCGCAGACGCTGTCCCACAATCTGGCCAAGGAGGTGGCCCGCCTGAGGGAGGAGGCCCGAACGGCCGGCGGGCCTGAGCAGCTGAAAGCACTGGAAGCTGCCAGGGACAAGGCGGTGGAGGAGGTTCAGGCCGGGCGGGCCCAGATGAAGAAGCTGGAGGAGGAGAAGAAGAAGGAGAGGGAGAGGAGGAAGAAGGCGGAGCAGGAGGCGGGTGTGCAGCGGGGGGAGGCTGCGTCCGCCAGAGCAGAACTGGAGGCGTACCGGGCGGGGGAGGCCCAGAGGTTGGAGCGCGCGCGCCGCGACGAGCGTCGCCAGTGGTATTGGTACTATATCCAAGCCACATCGCGGGGGTTCGAGAACTGTAGAAAGCAGCTGGCGTTCTTGAACCCGGGACAGAATGAGGCGGGCCTGGATTACACCTTTGAGGTGCTGCCCAACGGTCGAGGCGGGGAGGAAATCCGTATGCGCGCGGATGATGATGAGCCTGGGACGCCAATGCCTGAGCAGCCGGAAGACTGGACTATCCATGCGCTGGAGGTGCAGGAGGGGCGGTCCCCTCTCCGTCCCGGGGATGAAGGTTACGTTCCCCCGGCGGACGTCCAGAGCACGGCGGGCAATGAGCGAGATGTGGAACAAATGATAATCCCGGACAGCGGCGGTGCAGAGGGTAGCGGCGAGCATGCTCCGGGAAACGGCGAGCCGGTGATTCTGGACGATTAGGGCGTCCTGGACTTGTAATTGCTGGGGAGTATTCCCCGTTCGTTTTGTTGGGCGTGTGTGCCCTTTTTTTTTTATAGTGAATTTGTATGGGGTATGTGCCCCTTTTGAACGGATTTGGTGGCCATTGAGGCCTTGATTAATGCAGGCCATAAGGCCAATTCTTTTTTTTGATATGATAATTATAACTGTTGTTATGTCTTATCTGTTGTTTGATATTTTGCGCAAGTGTATGTATGTGGATGTGTGTCCGCCCAACTGAGTTGGCGATCGGACTTTTGGGCTAGCCAGCCAAGAGGTAAGGGACCAGCATGGCGTATGAGCAACTTCTCGGCTCATGGGCGCGCGGAGCGCCAGAAAGAAAGCGTATGGAGGCGTCCCTCCCGCCTTCGAGCTCTTCATTGGAGCGTATTTTGCGTGTAGTAATTAATGGTGGATTAGGCTGTGCCTAAATGAGAGTAATTGAAACAAACGCGAATGCAAATGAATCGAATAAATTCAAGAGAATGCCATAGTAATATTGATGAAATATATTGGCGGTCGTTACATAAAGTAGGTAATTGCAACATGTAAAAGCGTACAAGAGATTACATAAATGTGAAAATACATAAATGAAATCAAAGCGTGATATTGTTGACCGTGCGGTCGAGATA
>QANZ01024710.1:36649-57445 GCA_003254925.1 Chamaecrista fasciculata | reverse complement strand
TTTTGGCAAGTTTTCACCAGTGCTGTGGCATCCCGTATGATCGTGGGCCAGTAGTACCCCGAAATGAGCACTTTGCGTTTGAGGGTGGGCGCCACTTGGTGTGAACCGCAGAGCCCTTCGTGGAGCTCCTCGAGGATGAGGCGGGCGTCATTTGGCCCTACGCATCTGAGGCAGGGCATGGAGTGACCTCGCCGATAAAGATCATTTCCCCAGAGGAAGTAGTGCGCCGCCCGGCGCACCACCTTTCGAGCCTCGTTTCTGTCCACCGTGAGGGTGCCATCCCGGATGTAGGACATGATGGGCGTTCGCCAGTCAACCGTTGTTGAGATAGTAAGGACCATGGGGCCCTCGATTGATGGGCGTTCTAAGGTGGTGCGGATGATGGAGGAGCGACTCCGAGCATCTGGCTTAGAAGCCAGTTTGGCTAAGGCGTCCGCTCTAGTGTTCTTAGAACGCAAGATGTGTGAGAACTGGGCGGCCCGGATGTGATGGCGCAGGATGTATTTTGCTTTTTCCACGTACTTGAGGATGGTGGGCTCCTTGGCCTCGAAGTCTCCCTTCATGTGACCAACCACCAGCTGGGAGTCGCTATAGACGTGGATGTCCTGGGCGCCCATGCCCACGGCAAGCTCGAGGGCTGCGATGAGCGCCTCGTATTCGGCCTGATTGTTCGTGGCCGGGAAGCGTATGTCGATGGCTTGCTCGATACTGTAACCATCAAGGGATTCAACAATTACGCCCGCGCCACGGAGCTTGGCGGATGAGGCCCCATCGATGTAGAGGTTCCACATGATGGGGGTAGGATTGGCGGGCGTCATCTCCGCGACAAAGTCAGCCAAAGCTTGGCCTTTGATGGCGCGTCGTGGTTCGAAAGTCAGGCCGAATTCGGAGAGTTCGATCGACCAATTGACCAGGCGGCCCGCGATGTCGGGCTGGTGAATGATTTGCCTCATAGGACGGTCGGTGCGGACGATGATCACGTACTGTTGGTAATATGGTCGCAGCTTCCTTGTGGAAACAAGGAGGGCGTACACGAGCTTTTCGAGTAGGTGATATCGTGTCTCGGCGCCCGTGAGGACTTTGCTTGAAAAGTAAATGGGGCGTTGCTCGTCCTTTTCCTCGATGATCAGGACGGAGCTGACCGCCACATCGGTTGCAGCCAAGTAAACGTAAATAGGCTTGCCGGGTATAGGAGTGGTGAGAATAGGCGGCCTGCTTAGGTACGCCTTCAATTGCTGGAACGCCTCTTCACATTCAGCCGTCCAGGTGAAGTTCTTCCCTCCTTTAAGAGTTTTAAAGAAGGGTAGGCATCGGTCGCCCGATCTTGCCAAAAAGCGGTAAAGCGCCGCTATGCGCCCATTGAGGCGTTGTACCTCTTTTAGCGTCTTTGGGGACGCCATGTCGATAATGGCCTGGCACTGGTCCGGGTTGGCCTCTATCCCTCGTTGGGAGATCATGAAGCCTAAGAATTTTCCCCCGGCGACCCCGAAAGCGCACTTGGCGGGGTTGAGTCATAATCGGTAATGGCGGAGGATCTGGAAGATCTCCTGTAGGTCATCGAGGTGGTCGCCACCAGCTTTCGTTTTGACGACCATGTCATCAACGTAGACTTCGATGTTTTTTCCGATGTTGTCTTGGAAGAACCTGTCCATCATACGCTGGTACGTGGCGCCCGCGTTCTTCAAGCCGAAGGGCATGACGTTGTAACAGTAGATGCCCTGTTCAGTGATGAAGGCCGTCTTGTCGACGTCCTTGGGATTCATTTTTATCTGATTGTATCCGGAAAAAGCATCAAGGAAGCTCGAGGTGGCGTACCCGCAGGTGTTATCCACCAACTTATCGATGCTGGGGAGCGGGTGAAGGTCCTTGGGGGTCGCCTTGTTGAGGTCCGTGAAATCCACGCACATCCGCCATTTGCCGTTGGGCTTGGGGACAAGGACGACGTTGGACAGCCAGGTGGGGTACTTGGTTTCCCGGATGAACCCGGCCGCCAGTAATTTGCTTACTTCTTCTTTGGCGGCGAGCTGCCGCTCTAGCCCCAGGACGCGCTTCTTCTGAAAGACTCCCGGGCGGTCGTCAACATCGAGAGAGTGCATGACCAACTGGGGGTCGACGCCGGGCATGTCCGACGCAGACCATGCAAAAATGTCGCCGTTGGCGAGCAGAAAGTCAGATAGCCTGGCTTGTTCTTGAGCGGGTAGATCCGCAGAGATGCTCACTGTTCGCTCCGGGTGCCCGGGGAAGTGAATTTGGACGAGTGTGTCCGAAGGTTTGGGGCGTGCGCCCTCGACCTAGTACGACATAAAATGCATATAAGTAGAGGGATCTTGTAAAGAAAAATGATTCATTGAATAAATGATTTCATTAATGTAATAAAATGGGTGTCCGCCATGTGTAGGTCGGAGCGTACATGTAAAATGACGTAAGGAGGGCCTTAAGCATTTTGTAGGAAAGGGAAATAAACATAGACATGAAAATGAAAAACAACTAATCTTAAGGCCGGGCGGCTAATCCACCCATTAGAAGTAGTTGCTAAGTGAAGGAGCGTCAGCCACTGGTGTGGGATACCTCGTCGCGGAGGTCAGTGATTTCTGACGTGCCCATGTCCGTGTCCTCCCCGGCGGGCTCCTGGGGAGGGGAGTCTGGAATCCCTTCCATGAGTCAGCGGGTTTGGTACCCGGGATCGATCATTACGCGAGCCAGGCTTGTGCCATAGCAGCGGCGACCTTCGAGTTGATCTCCCCTTATACTCGCAGTTCCCCAACGTGTGGGGAATTTCATGAGTAGGTGGGCGGTGGAGATCACTGCTCTGAAAGCGTTGAGACTGGAGCGCCCAAGAATTGCGTTGTATGCTGAAGGAGCGGCAACAACGATGAAACTGGCGTATGTAGCTGCCGTCCTGGGCGGGTCGCCATCACCCTCGAGGGTGAGCTTGGTTTCGAGAACCCCTTCGGCAGGTGTCCTTTTCCCGGCGAAGCCAATCAGAGGCTCGTTGAAAGGCTTCAGGGCGCTCAGAGGGATGCCCAGGTGCTCGAAGGCGTGAAAGTAGAGGATGTCTGAGGAGGATCCTTGATCTACCAGCA
This sequence comes from Chamaecrista fasciculata, assembly GCA_003254925.1. Classification (NCBI taxonomy): domain Eukaryota; kingdom Viridiplantae; phylum Streptophyta; class Magnoliopsida; order Fabales; family Fabaceae; genus Chamaecrista; species Chamaecrista fasciculata. The sequence goes on along the minus strand of QANZ01024710.1, from coordinate 54,362 downwards.
CGCGCCGTACGTCGATCTCGCCTATGCGCGCCGTTATAACCATAGGCTCATCATACTCCACGGGCTTGAGCTCGTCGTGGGTGAAAGTGATAGGCGCGTGGATGTCTTCGTGCGAGCGCTTGACGCTCGTATAATGCATGCACATGATGGAGCGCATGATTTGCTTTCGGCTGTGGGGGGTCTTGTGCATGTGTATTCCCCCAGAGATGGTGTTCACGACGTTGCGGACGGGCGCCTCAGAATGCTTCGAGCCGCCACTTCCGCCCTCAGCGACCTTCCTGTTCTTCTGATGGGAGGCGTCCCCATCAGACTCCGGCCGCTTTTTCTGTTTGTACTCGGCCAGATGGCCGTCTCGGATTAGCTGCTCGATTGCATCCTTCAGAGAGATGCACTCATCTGTAGTGTGGCCATAGCCGTTGTGATAACGGCAATGTTTGCTTGTGTCCCGTGGGCGGCCGGTCTTTACCGGGAGGGGCCGGGCTACCGGAAAGAACTCAAGGGATCCGCAGGCGCGCAGGATCTCTGACCTGGAGACGGTCAGGATGTGGTATGTCGGGAACTTGCCCGTGAAGGGCGTGCGCTGGGCCCCTGGGGAAGAGTTGGAAGAGCGGTCGTGCCTCTTCCATCTCCCGTTGCCATTCCCATTGGCGGGCTGAGCTCGGGTGCTTGTCTGGGCGTTCTGCATATCCTTCAGCTTGCTGAAGCGACTTTTGGAGGCAACCTGGTTGTCCTCCTTCAGAATGAAATCCCGAACCTGTTTCAACAGCGCGTCCAGGGTTTTGGGGTTGGCGAGCGCCAACTCGTTTGACACGTTGCCCGGGCGTAAGCCCTGCTTGAAAGCGTGGATGGCCACGCTGTCCTCTAAGTCCTCCACCTCGTGGCAGCGCTCGGAGAAGCGCTTAAGGAAATCCCGGAGGCTCTCGCTGGAGCCCTGAATAAGGTCTGCCATGACCGTGGAGGGTTTCTTGTACACGATACTGGTGGCAAAGCGCTTCAGGAAGGCGGCCTCCAGCTCGTCGAAGTTGTGTATGGAGTAATCGGGGAGGCGGGCATACCAATGAAGTCCCTCTGGACCAAGAGTGGTAGGAAAGAGCTTGCACTTCTTCCCTTCAGTGAGTGAGGCCAGTTGGACGTTTGCATGGAACGCCTTCAAGTGCAGATTTGGGTCTGCAGTTGGCTCGTAGGGGACCATCTTCACGGGCATCTTGAAGCCCTGAGGCACGATATCGCGCTGGATCTCTACGGCGAACGGTCCCTTCTGGGGGATGAAGGTGCCCGGCTCGTCTTCGAAACCAGCAGCAGGTGCGTTTTCTTGGGCCGAGGCGGCCGTGGTGTTACGGCGGCCGGGGTTCGACCCCTGGGGAGTGCTGTGAACCGACAGGCTCTGGAATTCACGACGTAGGGATTCTGTCTGTTCCCTCATCATGCTGCGAAAGATTGCCATAATGTCCATGGCCTGGAAAGTCTGGCCCGTCGCGCCCATATCGGCTGGTGGTGCAACCCGAGAGGGCGCTCCCTCTTCTCGATGTTCCTCTTGCTCCTGATTCTCCTGGGAGCCTAGGGCGTGCTCCTGGGAATCAGAGGGTTCGTCCAAGAGCGGATCGCGAGGAGAGTCGCTGTGAGCCATAGAAAAGTAGAGATCACCTAGTTCAACAATGTAAACGTTGGTGAGTTAGCTTTTGTAAAGAAAAAGCGATAGAAGACGAGCGTAAGAGCCCGTAGAGTTCAGCAGGTGAGGAGGAAAGTTCCCCACAGACGGCGCCAATGATAAACTGGAAAATGGCTAGCACTTACCTAGTTCACCGGAGAGGGCTGCGAGAGCCGAGTGTTGAACGAGAACCTGCAAGAGCTTCACAGGGGGGCCCTGCGAAGTGTACTCCGACGCTCAAGTTAGTAAGAGAGGAATCAGAGAGTAAGAGAATTTCAGAGTGTAAGAAGTAGCTAACCTTGAACTGGTGAGATGGGCTCTATTTATAGAGCAGGGAGGAGAGAGGTGGTCAGCGCGCGGGGCGGACCACGTAGTTGGACACGATCTCCGCCAGCGAAGATGGTGGAGACCGAGATTTGCGGAACAAGGCAATCGTGGGTGATTGCGTGTTGCGTCTGTAGGCGGGCGCCTAGAGACTGGAGATCGTGGGTGAGCTGGTTCGCAGCCCACGATCTCCCGTAGCGTGGATTGCGGAGCAGGGTGATCGTGGGTGGCCACGTGTCATTTGAGGGACGGGCGCCAAGACCCAGGATGGATCATGACCGCCCCTAAGTGTGTTTAGGGCGCCCGATTGACTCGAGGGCGCTTCGCAAGGTGCGGAGGGGAGAAGAGGCATGGTGCGAGGGCTGTTTAGGCGTACGCCCAAATAGTGATGTATCAAGGTATAAAGATGAAATAATTAAAATATATTAATTGTCCAATTCTAACAATGCATCAATTCAAAATATATCAAAAAAATATAATTTATAAAGATGAAATAATGCTTCAATTCTAACAATTCAAGATATGTTCGACATCACCATTCACCATCAACCATGCTTCACATTTTTTCTCTATAAATACATGCACCAAAATCTTAGCAAAGACAATATTTCTAACTCTGCCAAATCTTTACTACTACTTCTCAAACCACTTAAACTTCATAGTGGATTTACAAAGTCATCCTTATACATTCTTCTTGCATATTCACTCCAAACTTTTCATCACCTTTCTGCAGAAAATTCAAAGGTCATGGACTTACTTTAAAGTTTTCATCCATGACTAAAGAAAACTAATCGTTCAACTAAAACACCCAACTAAATTGGGTTTTTTTATTTTATAATACAAAAAAAATAAATAAAAAAAAGAGCCAGATAACCAAAAAAAAATATTTCCCTACATGGGTGCAATTTCAAAATCGTGAGCCCCACTGCGATTTTATCTGTTGATTTGACCACACACGCAGTGTGTGGTCAAATCAAAGAGGAGGCAGTAAATGCCTCCTCTATTTAAGGCACGGGGTGGGGGGGGGGTTAAAAATTTTAGGGTTGAAGCGGCGAGAGAGGCAGAGAAGAGTGACTTTGAGGGAGTTTGAGGGAGAGATCTGTGAGAGAGATTGAGAGTGAGATATATTGAGAGTGAGAGAGATTGAAAGTGAGATATATTGAGAGTGAGAGAGATTGAAAGAAGAGAAGAGAAGAAAAATAGTGTAAGTAAATTTTTTTTTTTTGTTATTTTTTTAACGAAAATTAATTTTTTTTAAGTATTAATAATTTTATTATGTTATTTCTTTTTTTGTTAGTTAAAAAAGGAGGAGAAGAAGGTGAAAGAAGGAAGAGTTCAAAAAGAGGACTAAAAAGGTATGTATCTCATGTTAGTAAGTTTTTTTTGATATTTTGTTAGATGATGTTAGTAATTTATTTTTGGAAGTTGTATGCTTATTTCATAAATTTTGATGTTAGTAATTTTTGTTGATATTTTGTTAGATGATGTTAGTAATTTTTGTTGATATTTTGTTAGATGATGTTAGTAGTAATTTTTGTTGATATTTTGTTATATGATGTTAGTAAATTTTGTTGATATTTTGGTTAGATAAATTTAATTTTTTTTTTTAAATTTTGAGACAATTTAGTAAGAAAAAGTAGATTTAATTTAGTTGGTTTAAATATTATTTAATTTCGAAATTAATATTTTAAATATTAAATAATTTCGAAAATAATATTTTATTTTTAGGAAAATTGATTTTTTTGGTAAATAAATTATTTAGTAGTTGGTTAATTAGAAAAATAATATTTTGGTGAATTTTGTTAAAATGGTATGTTAGGTAAAATAGATATTTTAGAAAATAAGTTTGTTAGATGAAATATTAGATAATCTTGAAATAATATTTCTAGAGATAAAATTGTTAGATTTAGTATTAGAAAATTTTGAAAATAGGATTGTTAGATGAAATATTAGATTATCTTGAAAATAATATTGGTAGAGATAAAATTGTTAGATTTAGTATTAGATAATTTTTGAATATAATATTAATATAATATTGAACATGTTAGACAATGTTATTAAAATTGTTAGATTTTAAAAAATATTGTATAATATTGTTAGAATATTATTATCATAAATATATTTCCATTTTAAATTTTATTGTATTTAAATTTTAGATAAAACTTGTTTTTAGATGATAATTGTATTTAAATTTTATTTATTAGAGGCACTTCAAGTGGCCAACACGACCACAATCTCGTCACTTCAAGAGGCACGATTGTTGGCCATTTTCAGAGGATTGAGAAGAGAAGATGAAGGATTTGGGGTTTCAGATTTGAGAAGAAAGAAGGGAAATTTTTTAGTTTTAGTTGGGAAATTGTTGGCCATTTACATAATGTACCCTTTAATTTTTGTTTTCTTTAGGTTTCGATCCCTTTTAGTAAAGAGAAAGGACTTAAACGCATAAGAGAAGACTTGTTGGGAGGTTTTTGACATTTTAATGTAATCACAACCGTTAAATCCTAACATAAAATAAGCACAGGGGACTAATTCGCTAACGGAGCAAACCACGGGGCACCAAAATGCAAATTTTTTTCTTTTAGGGTACCAAAGTAGAACCGCCCCTAACCACAAGGTACCAAACTGCAATTTACCCTTTTTTATAATATTAACTACTATTTTTATTTCTCAAATTTTTAAATCATAACAAAACTTCCTAATTAGGTTTTTAAAAAAATTGAGTATGGAAAAAAATTGTTGGTAAAAGCAAAACTCACTTCGATGATCTCTATGTTTATTATCGATCAGAGGATATTGCCTGGTTCTTAAAAAAAAATGAGTCCCTTGAAATATATACATGTATATATAATATTATATATATTGGTTTAATTATGAGTTTTCTTCACCTATCCGTGTAACGATTTAGACAAAAATTAATTTCATTCAAGCCGAGAACGAACAGTTAAATTATTCTCTATAATGTCGACTTCAGGCTCGAACCTAAGTCCCTTATACTTCTTATTCTTTCTAAACTTTACAAAAATACAAAAATTTCACTTGAGATGTAAGAATTATTTTTTGTTTTAAATAATCATTTAGTGCATAGAGATACTCTAGAACTCATATTAACTATTAAGAGTGGATTATGGTTGATAGTAATATGAAATAAATATTTAAAAATTTGTAAATAATCAATGACGAACAAAGATTTCCCCAGTTGAGCCAACACCACTCAATTACAGTCATTATGAGAAATTAGCATTTAAGAAATGTTTTATTGAAGTTATTTACTTGACAGATCCTACCTCGAGCCTTGTCATAAACAGAATTTTTAGGTGCTATTTGAAGAAAACATATTATTCTGTGTTGTTAAACTAATGAAATGTGACAAAAAAAAGGCAAAAGTATACTTTTGGTCCCATAACTTTTGCTCACGTTTCAATTTGGTCCCATAATTATTTTTGTTGCACTTTTGGTCTCATACCTTTTGGTCCAAATACAAAATTGGTCCCATATGCTCCTATTTCTTTTATTGTCGAAGATTTGGTCCCAAATCTTTGCAAAAAATTTCACTATTATTCCCACAATGTATAATTTTTTACAAAGATGAGACCAAATATGTAACCTAATCAAAATATATAAAAAAAATTATGCAACTTGACCCAAAGATATAAGACCAAATTGAGACCTGAGCAAAAGATATGGGATCAAAAGTGCAACATAAAAAGTTATGGGACCAAATTGAGACTTAAGCAAAATTTATGAGACCAAAAGTGTATTTTAGCCAAAATAAAATAATGGATGAAATTGTGAGAGTGGTGATGTAGCACAATTTTTTTTAATAGAAAATATACTAATGACACCAAATGAATCCAAGAACTTTATTTCTATGTGCTTGTAGTTGTAGGAAGTAGATTTCGTCCAACAATAAAATATTTTACACTAGTATGGTACCCGTGCATTCGCACGGGTGTTTTCCTGTAAATTTATATAATTGGGAATCTTCAGAATGTAACTTGTAATAGATTGACAATTTCTATAAAATCAACAATAGCTACAATTGCACAATAACACTGTGAAGGAGTTTTATAGTAGTCTCATTCTATTAATTATAAAAATTGTGAATTTTGTCAAACTAACTCAAGGGAATACAGGTTACATATATATGTTAGAGTTAATATAGTTGCAAATAAATTGTCATCAGTAATATAACATTACAGTTACAGGTTACATTACTGATGACAATTTATTTGCAGCTATATTAACTCTAACATAAGTATAGCAGTTTCGCATATGTTACAGATCAAAAAAGACTGCTTCTACCAAAATATTATACTAAGGCAAGTCTTTTGAAATGGCAAGTCTTTTTCTTGCCTAATACAATGCAACTACACATTCTTGTTGTCTATGCCTAATAAAATCCCACTTTAGCACATATTTATGGTCATATAAAATGGTAATAGGCAGTGCCTAAGTGACCCTGCAGAAATTTATATAGAATTTAATATAATTGTATGTACCATTACGGTCCCTAAAAAGAAACAGTTAAACAAATATATTCCACTATTTCTCTTTTCTTTTTAATCCACTTGCTGATTAAGATTCAATATATAATTGACGAAAATTCCATAAACTAAAACAGTACAAAATATATCCAACCCAAACAATGAAAATGACAAAATAAACACAATCAGAAATATTTAACTGCAAATATTACATAACAATATCATTAAATTTGAAAAGAAATTGCAGAAATATTTGTCGTATTTAGGATGATTATAGTCCAAAATAACTTAATTCTGTAGTCCAAAACTGCAAATATATAAATGAATTTGATAGTATGAAGAATGGGCATTCTATTTTGCCAAACATATATATGGTGTTGATGACATCTGAACTTGTTGCTTCCTGGGAATCCAATAACCCCACTTCTTGTCTCAGAACTGCTTCTAAATACTTGTAACGAATTCTCAGCACCTGCCTCTCACTTGTTTTGCTCCGGCAATACCTTCTGCATCAAATCATATATATATGTAAATCAAAAATCAATCTTAATTTCTAAACCCAAAAAAATTTACAAAGTCTACATTACTTGAGGGGTTTAATTTCACAAAACAGTAAAATGACCACCTCTCTTATGCTAAGATCAGTTACATTACAAAAAAAAAAGAACACTTGACACCATTTGTCATGAAGAAGTAAATGCAGCAGATAAATAGTTTGAGATAAGATTTGTCATCATCTGTGAGGTGTTTTTCTGTATAGAGAAATTAAATAGACAGTAGAATAATTAGTGAGAAGTCACACTAATTAAGTCAAGGAATCTGCATTGAGGAAAGCAAAATGTTATGCTTAACTTCTCCAAATTTCAGTTCATTCAAGTGTGTGCTGTAGAAATGACAAAATGACAATGAGAATGGAATACCAAATGACATTGAGAAGCCAAAATCAGAAGAAACTGAAGAGAAATGAAAAAAAAAAAAGCTTACTTTATACCATTTAAGCAAAATGTTATGCTTAACTTCCCCCAATTTCAGTGTTTGTCAACGGAATGGCGGAATAAAATCAGAAATCGTCATCCGTGTGAAGAAGAAAATTATTTCAGTTATCATTATCATATAAGTGTATCATTATGTTTTACCTTTCAAAATCAACTAAAAATTATTTCGTCTTTCTACCTTTCAAAATCACTGCAAGCTAAAGCATCATGGAACAGAAAATAAACTATCATAAAGTTTGTGAATTGTGATTATTGGTGAGGATATTTATGAGGAAAGAATTTATCTATTTTGAGGAAAGAAATCACTTCAGACTTATTAATATATGTACAAAGAAATCACATTTGACATTATATACATAATGGCAAAGACAAAGGGTTAAGATAAGGATATAAATTCAAGCTAACATCCCCTTACCACCAAGACACAAAAGTTAGAAAGCATTAAATCATAGCACTAAATCAATGAAACATCATATTAATCTTTAGATAACTTTGGTCCTCCCATCCAGACAACAAATGACTATATCATAAAAAGTTAGAAACAAACCATTTTGGCATTGTAAAAGACACCAATGCTTTCTTGAATAAATATGAATATTAGTATTCTGATTTGAAAAATCAGAGTCAACTTCCCGTTTCCAGTCAAAAACTGATTGTGGGGGACTTCCAGCTCAAGTAAAAGGTATAAATAACAATGAAAGCAAAGCAATTGTCAACCAAAAAGCAAAAGGTATGTAAAGTATACCCTTTCCAATAGTTGTCCTCCTTAACAAATTTGGATGAGCCTCCTCTTCATCCTCCTGAGCAGTGAACCTAAGTTTTTAATGTAAGATCTCTGCCAACTAATGAGACTGGTTCACAAAGACAACCCAAAAAGAATGCTTAAAAAGGTTCTGATATGGTCATTTCAACAAAATGCCCAGCAAGGTTGAAGAGAAATCCAAGGACGCTATTAAGGCAAATTAACAGAGAAATATTTTCTCCCAACTTATAATACAAAAAAAAAAAACTGGATGAGTAAATTGTAACATTCTCAAAGCTATTGTAAATGCATTCACTTCCCGGTCCCTAATTTACTTGTAGCCAGAAGAATCTCGAGCGGGTGGAAATCTATGGACCTAATGTGTCCTTCATGAAACCTGAAGTCATGCAAGAGCTTTCCAGCTGTCAGATCCCACACCTGCACATTGATGAAGTAGATCAAGGAGTTCATTGATATGTTAATTGTAAGAAATAAAATGGAGTCAAAATTCAATTGCAAGCAATAGAAGAATAAATTTACATAAGATTACCTTTACAGCATTATCAAATCCACCAGAAACAACCCATCGGCCATCTGGAGTGAATTTGATAGTACTGACACCTTGGTTGTGACCCTTAGTCATTAACTTACTCTTTACCTCTTCCAAATCCCAAAGCTTGATTTCTCCATTTGATGCTCCAGCAAGAACTAACACTTCTGTTGAATCAAAAGCCAAAGATTCAACTGGACTTACATGGCCACACAGGCTCTGCATATATTTATAGTAAGACAGCATCATCAGGTCATAAAAAACTGGATGAGTAAATTGTAACCTTTGTCCGTCCTTTGCTGATTCATACCATGAATCAGCCACATTCCATATACACAAACATACCCCTTTGTAAGGAAACATGTAACCATTACTTTGCTAGAATCATGAGGAAGAAACTGAAATTGATACTACACAGTTAGTTAACTGACATTACTCTTGCCCAAGTTTAGTGTTCAGCTGTAGATTGATTTTTCCTCCTTGCGTGCACATCTCTTGGGCAAGAGTAATGTAAGAAGTATATTGATTTTTTACTGTTATAATCCTGTGTTATTTGGCTAAGAAGTATATAACTCACAACAGCTACAATCAATTGCACATATCAAAACTACTCAGGCTTGTAGGAATAGTAACATACTAACTGTTACTATCAATTAAAAATGCAAGCTTACAATATTGAAAGGTAAAGAATCAATTCAAAATCCAAACTAACTGTATAAATAAATCTACTTCATCAGTCATTACCAAAGTTCTAAAACCAATGACTCATTATAGGCATTATATAAATCCAAACTAACAGTGTTGTCAAATGCAAGGTTTCAATACCTATGTCAAATGCAAGCATGTAAAGAAGGGGGTGTCTCTTCCTGATTGAACACCTGCAACCACTAACCTCAAAATTAGTAACGAAAGCGCTTTATGAACACATACCTGCAATGTGCAAACTGAATCCGTGGTTGAAAATACTTATCTCTCTTTGAAGCTTGAAGCTTGAAGCTTGTGTTCTGTTGCCCTTATCCATCAATGTTCCTTGAGTTCTGAAAACTTAGAGGAGGAGTTGAGGAGATAAGTAATGCACTCTAGCCTTAAACTCAGTATTTAACTTAGCTTTAAAGAAAAAACAAAATTGATAATTTAGTTAATGAATTTTCTTGGTTTAGCCACTTCAGTAGCTTCACTAATGTACAATAAACTTTAAAGGAAACTCAGCATCACGTTTCCATGCCCCTAATGTTAGAATATGCAATGCTTGCTAATGCTTACACCAGCATTACCTTAGAAGGATCAATTTCAAATGAATGAGTTTCTTTTTCTTCTGCAGCTGCTGCTACTTTTGCTTCATTCAGCAACTCATCATGAGTGCTTATATTTTCACCTCTGCATCTTGCCAAAACCTGTCCCCATCAGTGGTAAAGAAGAAAATGGCGATGTGGAAATTTGAAATTAAGAAAACAAACATTAGACTTCCCTCGAAATCAATTATAGAAGAAATAAACATTAGACTTCAGAAATGCAGTACAACTAACTCAATTAAGAAACTTACACGCAATATAAGCAATTAAGAAATAAAAGAAACAGGTAGTCAATAACAAACAAATCCAATAAAGAAACAGGTAAACATCAACAAAAACAATCAGATCAAATGCTACTACCTATTTTAGCTTACCAAAAGCAAATAATGTGGAAACATCACTGTTAAAAACTGCAATGTCCAATCAAAATCAAGAGTCACAAAACCAAAACTAAGAAGTTCAGAAGCTTACCCTACAATGTCCAACACATAGCTGGCCAGCTATGTGTTTTCTGTATAAGAAAACACAGATAGAGAGCTTGTTTCTGATTCAGGCCAGAGAATATGATTTAATTATTGTTGCTTCCAAACACAGTTGTATTCTATAGTCAGTGACACTATTTAGACATGTTAACTACATACCATTTGATTTTCGTCAAAAAATTTCCAACCTAGTTCTTGTATTTTACTTACTCCATTGAACAATGCATATTACTTGTTTTAACCAAGATATATTTCCCTTGATTCAACATCAGCTACATAATCATCTAATAAGGCAAGCCTCTTTTTTAAACTAACAGAACTAACAGAACAGCTTTGAAGAGTAGAAACAGCTTAACAAACTAAAAACTACTTTAAACTAACAGAACACTTTCAATAAACGATTAACAGGCTGACAAACTAACAAACTACTTCAAAGTAACAGAATACTTTCAAGAAACTACTTGAACAGTACCAAGAGCTAAAATCTAAGAAATTAAGAAATTGAAGGATACCAAAACATTGACAAAAGCACTAAAATCTATTGACATAATAATTGCAGGACTAAAATGTTATCAGGAACATGGTTGAAGAAATTGAAGGGCACTGAACATTGGCAGAAGGACTAAATTGTATATTGTCAAATAACATATATTGTCAAATAGCATATATTACTAAAAGCTAACTGATTAATTTCAAGATACATAACAATGGGTACATTGTCTAGGTGAAAGGGGGAAGAAAATGCCGAAATGGGGGGAATTTTGTAGTTATTCAGACATTGGCTGGAAAACTTACCAAATGTTGATGTGAAATCGAAGATAGCGTGCACAATGAAGGATGCTGCGATGAAGATGAAATAGAAGGTGAGAAATCAGTTAAACCTAACAATGGGTACAATGAAAGTGAAAGGGGAAAGAAAATGGCGGAATGGGGACCATTTTGTAGTTATTCAGAAATGGGCTAGAAAACTTACCAAATTTTGACGACGAAATCGAAGATGGCGTGGAAAGTAAAGGATGCTGCGATGAAGATGAAATAGAAGATGAGAAATCGATGGTCACGGCCTAGAAATTGCGACAATGAAGACGAAGGAATTGGTGAAAATGGAGAGAGAAGAGAATCGCTGAAGAATGAAGAAAGAAAATGGAGAGAGAAGAGAGATATGGAATGGTAGAGGCAGCTGAAGGCAACACAAAGCAATTCAAATTTTAATTTTAATGGAGCAAGTCTGATGTTGATGATAAATGGCGCCATATATTCAGATTTTTTTTTTTTATGGTAGAGGCAGCTGCCACGTGTCGAACTAACAATGAGAAAAGGAAAAGGCAAATTGCTAGTGGCATGACATGTGGCAAAACCAAAACATTGTTTTGCATATATTAGTAGATTAGTAGATTGTTCAATAAAGTCCAAAACAAACCACATGCATTCACTGTATTGGCATGGTGATGCCGGCCAATATAATTAATTAATTACAAAATTTAAGTTTTTTTTTTCTCAGAAGATGCTTAATTTACATATCTCTTCTTCAAAGTATATTCAAACTCTGGGAACAATATATATATATATATATATCTTCATATTTAATTTGATGTTACATGAATAATAAACATGATAATATTCAATTCAAATTAGGCAGATCTCAATATATTCTCTCAGTACATCTTTTGATTTTGAGGAAGACCATATAAATTTTTAGCAATTCTTTGAAGTTAGCTTCTTTTTTTGTTGGTCAAAGTATTTTTTTTTAACAATAAACTAATCCAATGGGCCAAACAGCCTCGTAGTTAAAACCCAAGTTAAATTTGTGCTTTATGTAAGCAAAGAACATAAATGAACTAAATTATATAAATAAAAAACATATAATCACCATTTCTTCTTCTTTTTTTTTTTCATAAAAAGGATCAATATATTAAATCAAAAGCATTCAAGAATTAATTTGGGTTTCTTCTTGGCGACGTATATTAAATCAAAAACACACAATATTGAATATTAGGAGGATATTTACAAATTTGAAAACATTTACAAGTTAAATGTTATTATGTATTAATCATTCTAAGTAAGAAGGATAAGATCATTTTTTCGCTCATAACATAATTGGAATGTTAATACAATTCATGACATATCATAATCACAAGTAATTATATAACTCATTACAATATGTTAAATTGAGTTTGTTAATACTTAATACAATATATGACATATCATAATCATAATTGTCTTGCATTTGAATAATTTACTGCAACTGAAAATAATTATATATTAGCAAATTCTAATTTTAATTTCAATTATTTATAAAATTATTTAATCCTGGAGTGATAGTACTTTTTTTTCTTATTGATATATTAAAAGTTATGAAAATGATTATATATATATATATTATTTATTGGTATCAGTGATAAAATTGATGATAATTCAATTTCAAACAGTTAAATCCAAAATGCTAGAACCATTAATTATTGATTTGGTTTGAGAGTGGTGATGTAGCACAATTTTTTTTGCAAGAGAAAATATAATACTAACAAAAGTATACGCTAATGTGTTACCGAAAAAAAAAAAGTATATGCTAATGACACCAAATGTATCCAAGAACTTTATTTCTATATGCATATGTAGTTGTAGGAAGTAGATTTCGTCCAACAATAAAAAAGTTTACAATGTTCAATAAAGTCCAAAACAAACCACATGCATTTTCTATATTGGCTGGCCTATATGGTGATGCCGGCCAATATAATTAATTAATTATTACAAATTTTAATTACCTTTTTAATAGAAGATGCTTGAATTAAAAATCTCTTCTTCAAAGCATACACAAACTCTCGGAATATATACATATCAGTTGAGATACTATAATTTTTTTTATTAAATTCATATTTAATATTTATCAAACTCGCCAAAAATGACTATTTTATATTGATCAAATTCATATTTAATATTTATTATGTTACATGAATAATAAACATGATAATATTTAATTCAAATTAGGTAGATTAGCAAGTGGGTTGATTGGATCATTGATATTAAGGAGATTTCTCCCAACGACATACCTGTGTATTCGAAGGAGAACCTTCTGATTAAGTGGTTGCCGCTGCCGGAAGAGTGGGTTAAGGTCAACTTTGACGGGGCTGTCCAGAAAGCCTCCGGCTTGGCCGCCTGTGGTGGTCTTGTGAGAGATTCTGATGGGCTTTGGAGAGGAGGGTTTTTGAGATTCCTTGGTGTTTGTAATGTGTTGGATGCCGAGATTTGGGGCATCTGTGATGGGTTAGAGCTTGCTTGGTCGTTGGGGTTTAGAAGAGTCATCGTTGAGGCGGATTCGGCGTCGGCGGTGAGCATTCTGCAGAAAAATGGGAGCTTGAGTTGCAACAATAGTGGAAGCTTGAGGAGCTTTGTGTCTTCGATGCTAAATAGAGATTGGAGCGTGCATTTCTGTCATGTTTTGCGGGAAGGCAACCGGGACGCTGTCCATTTGGCTAGTTTGGGCTTCGGTCTGGGCCGTAGGAAGGAGATTTGGACCAATCCGCTGGAGAGTGTGAGACTAGTGCTATTTGAGGATCGTATGGGCACGGTGCTAGCCAAGGGTGTGTAGGTTTTTTTGGTGCTTTTTTTTGTTGGGAAGGCCCTTTGGTTTACCCCCAAAAAAAAAGAAGGAAAAGGTAGATCTCAACTAATTTTCTCTTGGTACATCTTTTGATTTTGAGGAAGATGATATATTTTTAGCAATTCTTGCAAGTCTAAAATGTAATACGTCTGATAATTTAAGATAATTTTTTTCTTTTTTCCTTCTGTCAAAGTTAGCTTGTCATAAAGTAATAAACTAATCCAATACTCTTATAATTGAATCGCCATTTCTTCTTCACTTTGCAGCTCTCATCTTCTTTGATTGAAGCAAGCAAATTTGTTATTTCATGAATGACCATTTCTTCTTTCATATGAGCTTTCAATTTTTCATACAATTTTCATTAATGTTCTCAAAATTCACTCTACACCAATGTTGATCTAATTGAGATTGGAGAGTGAAGAGGATTCAATTTGAGACTTTGGACCATTCAAGGAGTCAGATCATTTTGGATTAACTTGAACTACCTTGGACCATGAACGAAAATTGTTTTTGAATTATTGGTTGGGTCACATAATTTAAAAAAAAAAACTTTTTTGTTAGATTGGGCCAAATGAATAAAAAATGTAGCCCGACATCAAATGTTAAAAATCTCTATTAAAAGAATAAAATAAAATGAAAATTCTGTTTTACCCTTCTCTTGATTTAAATGCAATTGTTTATATTGTAATTTGTATATATTTTTTTTGATAAAATAAAATTTAGATGAGTTGGGGTCGTCACCAAGGCCAGGATAAACTTATATTATTAGTATTATATCAGTTTTATGTGTATATTTTATTAATTATAGATTATTTAAATTTAAAAAACAATTTATTTTATTTATATATTTATAACATTATTGAATCTAATCGTCAATCTAACTTAATAATCTTGGAAATAGTAAATTTAAATATTATAGATGGTCCATTTATAATGTAAGGGCCAAAGTTCTATTTTGGTCCCCCAGTTATGTTCAGTGTTTCAAATTGGTCCCCCAGTTATTTTTCGTTCCATATTGGTCCCCCAGTTATGCAAAACTTGACAAAGTTGGTCCCTCTAACAGTTTCCATCCATTTTTCTGTTAAAGAAAAGACAAAATTGATTTTTAACTCCTAAAAGTTTAAATTTTTTGCATCAAGGACCTTTTTATGTATAATAGAACTAAAATTTAAGAAAGAAAAATAAGTTGGGAGTTTTAGTTTATTTCACTAAAAAATCTCTCTCTCTCTTGCTGAATTGCTCAGGTATCACCCAGAGCCGTCGTCTCCGAATGTGAAGTGAAGTGAAGACGAAGAAACAGGGGAAGAAGATGAGGTCGGCGGCGACGGCCAGATCGAGGAAAAGACGAGGAGGAGGAGGGGAAGCGAGTTTTCGGAGAAGCATCAGCAACAGGGGTTGTTGTCGTCGTCGGCGTCGTCAGATCTTCAGAATCTGCAGCAAGAGGCGGCGACGGCGGGGCTGAGTCATCGGAATCAGAGATGGGTTCATCTGTCGGTGACCATTTGCGAAGTTTTGAGGACGTTTGGGTTTGAGTTTAGCTGCTTGTTTCCTTGCAGGTCATCGCCGTCTTGCGGCGGTAGTGGAAGGGAGAAGGAGGAGGAAGAAGCGGAAGGAAGAGTACTGAGGAAGGGATCCGGTGAAGGCGAGAACAGGCGAAACCATGGAGTGTGTAGCTGAAGTAGATCTCGAAAAACCAAAACTTGAGGGATTTCATCAAGTGGAGAAGGAAAACGACGAAGATTACGGCATTAGTATGAATAAACAGAGAAGAAGCTCAGACTCGGAGACATTGGAAAGAGACCGAAGACAGACATTGGAAAGAAGAATTGACATCGGAGAAAGAGAGAGATTTTTGAGTGAAATAAACTAAAACTCTCAAGGTATTTTTCTTTTTTACATTTTAGTTCTATTATACATAAAAAGGTCATTGATGCAAAAAATTTAAACTTTTAGGAGTTAAAAATCAATTTTGTCTTTTTTTTTTAACAGAAAAATGGATGGAAACTGTTAGAGGGACCAACTTTGTCAAGTTCTGCATAACTGGGGGACCAATATGGAACGAAAAATAACTGGGGGACCAATTTGAAACACTGAGCATAACTAAGGGACCAAAATAGGACTTTGGCCTAATGTAAGAGTCTTCTAGACTTTTGGAGTATTTATGAGTTTATGTTATCAAGAGTCATGTATTTTGAATTTTGGTTAGGTGTGACTTATTGTATTAATGAATTTAAGTTGAAGGGTCTTTACATGATACTCCTTCCAGTTCACAATATTTGCTATAATTTGGTGGGTGCGCACAGACTAAGAAAATGATTAGTTTACCTTAAACTTAGAAAAATATAAGATAAAATGACTATATTATCTTCATTTATTCTTTCCTATTTTCAAAGGATATTTATTATTAAGAGAGAATAAGTAGGGATAAAATTGTGAAAAAATAATTAATGTTTTCTTGATTTTGTAAAACATCAAATATTTTAAAACATAGGAATTCCTAAAACTATGACAGATATTGTGAAGCGGAGTGAGTAATATAAATAGGAGCAAGATTGATGTGTATTGTAAGAGTGAAAATGATTTGATAATATAATGAGTGTTTTCCCTGTTATTAGTATCTCATAGAATATTAATTCTTAAGTAAAGTCTTATTATATAGTTATCCCTCACAACAAAATAATATTAGGTCCCCACCTTCCAACAATTGAACCCATAACTCAAAGGTTTTTACAATTTATTCATTGGTGTAATTTTCAAAACATTACTCTAAAAAGAAAATTGATCAAGTTAAACGCCATGGTTTTTTTATTTTTATAATACAAAAAATAAAAAAAAAAGGAGCCATGTCACCCAAAAAAAAATAATAACGCCATGGTTTTTTTATTTTTATAATACAAAAAATAAAAAAAAAAGAGCCATGTCACCCAAAAAAAAATAATTCCCAAGATGGGTGCCACGTGGCACCCATCTTTTTTTTATTTTTTATTTTTTAAAAATAAAACTGAAATCGCAGTCTTCACTGCGATTTCACTGACAGTCTTGACTGTGATTTCATGTATCGGTTTTTCTTTATTTCTTTTTTTAAAAATTATTTTAAAAAATAATTTTTTTATTACAATAATATAGAAAAATAAAGTTAAACCCAAAATATTATATTTACTCCCAAAATAGCATACACATTTTGATCTAAGTTTAGCCAATTAAATGGTACCATCAATTTTTTTTTTAAAAAAAATTAAAATTAATATGCCAATTAAAATGGCATACTGATCAAATCGCAGAATTTTCTGCGATTTGCTCAGTATGCGCTCAGTATGCCATTTGTTTTTTACTGTCCCGGTTTTTAAACTTTGCAGATCCATAACTTATTCATCCGAACTCCGTTTTGTATAAATTTTATATCAAAATTTTTATTTTTTCGTGCTCTACACAATGGTATAACTTTCAGAATCTGAGAACACACTTTTTGAATTCGAAAATTATCGTGCTTTACATAATGGTATAACTTTAGGATTAAAAAAGTGTGTTTTCAGACTCCGAAAGTTGGTGGTACCATTTAATTTGCTAAACTTAGATCAGACTCCGAAATTTTAATTTT
>QANZ01024710.1:0-35635 GCA_003254925.1 Chamaecrista fasciculata | reverse complement strand
GGGGTGAATAAGAAAAAGAGGAAGAAAAAAGAAAAAATGATGAGTGGAGAGAGAAAGTTGTAAGTGTAATAAATGAGGGTATTGAAAATTACTATTTTGCTAAATAGTTTTTTTATATTTGTATTAGAGTATAGGTAATTATAGGTATTTGAGTAGGGGTATGTTAGTAATTAGATATGAAATATGTAATAAAATGAGTTTGTAATGAAGTGATATTTTTGTAATGACTTTATAATTGGAAAACAAAAACTCATATAGCACTGTAGCTTAAGTTATGTAATGAAAATGGGGATAATAAAATTGTAATGAAAAAATAATAGCCAGCCAAACAGGCCCTTATAGAGGTATTTACAAATAACCCACAAAATGAAACATCACCAATAATTAAACTTAAGCAATGCAATTGTTATGGGTGAAGGATGACCAAATGAGCCCAACTTTATTGGCGAATGCCACTAATATTTTGATTCAGTAATGTTTTTTTTTTGGCCTGGATTGATTCAGTAATGTTGGAGTAACATATCTGCACAGTTTTTTGTTTTGGACTAAAATACATAAAAACTCTTTTGAACTTTAGTTTATAAAAAAATAACTAACTTTGAAAAGTAAATAAAATTTCTAATTTTTTTTTTATTTTATGCAAAAAAAACCCATTTATTAAGATTTTCAGTAAAAAAATGTTTTTTCTAAAGAAATTTTTTTATAATCATTGTTACATTTTACTTACATTGACCCAAAAATTAAAATGAACTATTTTAATATTTTTGTAATTAGTACTAGCAAAAAAAACTAAAGATTTCTAAATTATTTCAATGAAAATCTTAATATAATGGGCTATTTACATAAAATCAAATTTCAAAGAGTCTTTCTACACATTTTAAAGTTCAAAATTTTTTTTGTACAATGATTAAAATTCAAGAAGATTTTATGTATTTTGGTCCAATTTTTTTCTTATGTAACCCTAAAAAGTGAAAGTGCATGTCCTGAAATCAAATGAATGTGTCTAAAAGTTTTGGGGATTCCCTACATTATTTACAAATCATACTATTAATATGGAGATTCTAGCCTTGAGAATGATGTCCACTCCAGGCTTAAAGTATGAATGTTACATCCTATAGGTTGCAATCTCTTTACAAATGTCATCCTATGTTTAATATCAAAGAAAAACATCAACTTGTTAAAAAGCAATAGATTGGTTTCTTCTCACTCATTGACCAAAAAGAAAAGGAGAAAATTAATGATTTGCTTCCTAAAGGGTGGTAGATTTCTCAACTTAGTCCCTGAAAGATAAAATCATAATATTTTATCCTTAGAAGATGCATTTACAATCAATTTAATTTCTTTGGTAAAGATACTAATGAAAATTTAATGACAAATCTGATATGATTCTAAATATTATTAACATTATACTTACCGATTGGTGTTAATTTACATTAACCGTTAAATTTGAATTAATATCTTTAACAAAAGGATCAAATTGATTTTAATTGGATCTTTCAAGGAAAAAATTTTATAATTTTGTCTTTCAATGAC
This sequence comes from Chamaecrista fasciculata, assembly GCA_003254925.1. Classification (NCBI taxonomy): domain Eukaryota; kingdom Viridiplantae; phylum Streptophyta; class Magnoliopsida; order Fabales; family Fabaceae; genus Chamaecrista; species Chamaecrista fasciculata. The sequence goes on along the minus strand of QANZ01024710.1, from coordinate 34,102 downwards.
TAAATTGAGAAAATTTTCATCTTTCAAAGATCAAATCATCAATTTACTACAAAAAAAAATAGCAGCAAATCATCCACAAATCACAAACCAAGTGGAAAACTGTGAAGTTGCCCTACTGCATGACAAAAGATCACAATATTAATCCACCAGAAAAGGGAAGTTTAGCATGTAAAAAATGAGAAACATAAACAAAACAGATAATAAAGTTTCAGCATTTGATGTAGTTAGTGTTTTAGTACTGTCAAGAGGAGAGAAGACAGAACAACTTCAATAACAAAAAAAAAAAGGCTAAAATGCAGAAAATCTCCCTCAACTTTAATCATTGTGCAAAAAACTCCCAATATGTTGGAAAGTGACAAAAGACCCCTTAAACGTGTGATCTTGTACAAATAACTCCTTTTGTTAAGACATAAAAAATTTTATAAAAAAGCAACTTCCTTTAATCTGTAACTCTGATTTAATGGCATTCAAGTTTGAAAGGAGAGAGATATGATCACATTTAATAGTTAGGGACCAATTATGAAACTTCTACGAAACATTAAAGACTAAAACGGAACAAAAAACATATTAGGAACCAAAACAGAATTTAAAGTAAACATTAGGGATCAATATCAGATATTCAGATTAGACAGGCATATGTTTCATAAAAAATATACTGACACACATAATTAATTTTGAATATAAGTGAAGATAATTCCTATATCCTCATGCCAGCTTTGTGCAACATACCAAAAGAAGACTTCAAAAGATGAAACACCATTTAAACATATTAGTGCAATAAGATTCAGTTTCTAAAACAGCCATTAGAGATTAGATAAACTCACCAATCAAGTTTTTTAGCATAAAACCAAAATGAATCTGCTTAAGAGTCGTCCTTCAATTCATCAGAATCAGAATCACTTCCATTGTAACCTAACAAAAACACAGCAAACAAATATGAAACACATACACTGACACGGACAAGAAACATGACACGTCAAATTCTTGAAATTACATGACATGTGACACAACATATATATATATATATAATTCTAGTTCGAATGGTCGACAAGAAATAAAGAGACAATTAAAGATCTATAAATCTTGATGAAAATTCCAAAAATTACAATATCTATTCATGACATATGTCATGTGTCAATTGTTTTCTACTTTTCATGGATATGTGTCGAGCATGACGTGTCATATCGTGTTGTACACATGTCGAATAGGGGCACACATCAGACACGGTGACACATTGTCAAAATAAAATATCCGCGGTTTCTAGGTCATACTAGAGTCCCAACCATTTATCTCCCTTCCCTCCGAGAAAAAAGAAAACGACACAAAATTAAGAACAAAAGAATGACAAAGTTGTCATAAAAAACAAAGGAGGAATATCTACCTGGATGCTTATCACCAAGTTTCCAAACTGAAGACCTAGTCCTTGATGCTTTGGTAAGCCATATTCTTCCCTTCATTCCAAACAAACAAGTTTAGTCTTGGACTCTTGGAAAACCAAACAACTACCACAAGTACATACACAGATCCAACACGTTATTAACTGCATAATCCAAAATTACACAATTATTACAGTTACAACAAATAATATCTTCACATATGCCAGTACAACAATGAGTATATCTTCCTTTTTATCACAAACTTGTCTCCATGTATAAAATTATATTTGTTTAGAAAGAATTTTGCTCTGATCAAAGGACAATAATGAAGTTGAAGTTTCCTACTAGTCACAAAATAGGAATTTCTACTCATAATCAACCATTTTCTTTCATTAGATTCTTCAGCAATCAAACAAATAATCAACTTCCCCAAGCACTGTAAGTGCAGAACACCAAAATCAACATGAAACAATTATAATCAACCACAACATGAATCTGCAGAAAGTTCATGAATGAAGATCAAGCTGCATTCTTTGTGGGGAAGGTGGATCACTTATGTAAATCCTGAACTTTTTTCTCACCCAGAAAATTTAAAAGAATTACAGAAGTGTCGAAAAAAACAAGGGGAGAGTACATTTTACCTCATAAATAAACTATAATTCCATTACACTTTACCCCTGAGCTTTGAATTGTAACATTTTACCTCATAAAGAAAACTCACCATCTGGGGATCTCTAAGAACACCATAACCACTGTAATACATCTGAGCCACTAAGAGTTGCATGTTGATATCCCCTGATTTAGCCTCCTTCAGTGTCTCCCTGAACCACCGCCGAACACAGTCCGCCACCACCACTGACAGCGGCACACGGCGGCTGCTGCTCTCTCCCTCCGATCTGTTTTCCATTCTGAGAAACAAAAAGATTAATTCCCCACAAACAAATAGTTAGAGAAAATTATAAAGCTAAATGAAAATTCTTACCTTTTTGAGCTTTTTTTTTCTTCTGAGACTATAATATAGAGAGAGCTTTCTATTCAGATTTCACAAAGAAAAGAAAAGTCTGACTTTGAAAGGGGAAACAGCTGTTTCTAACAAGGTCAATTTGATTTGTTTTCGCTTTTTTTTTTTTTTTTTTNTTTTTTTTTTTTTTTTTTTTTTTTTTTTTGTGTTAAAGGGTTATTTTGGTCCTAAACGTGTGTCATAATCTTCATTTTAGTTCATTATGTTTCAAAATATTTAAATTGGTTCTAAATGTTTGCAAAAAGTTTTATTTTGGTCCCAAACTATTGAATATGGCTTGTTTTAAGTTCAAACGTCACAAGATTAGAGCTAAATATTATTCTTGAAGATTACTTTCTCTATCTAGTTGGGGTCGTCAACAAACGAGATCAAATCAGTCTTAAAAGTAGATTGCTCTTTTCATGGTCAGACAAGCAAAGTTGATCATGTCTCTCTCGTTTCGAATTCAAATGCGACGAATTCAAAATTACAAATTCCTCTTAACAAGTCATTTGAACTTGACAAGAGAGACGAGAAAAATATTACTAAATTCAATAGCTTGGGACCAAAATAAAACATTTTACCAATATTTAGGACCAAAATGAAACATTTTGCCAATATTTAGAACTAATTCGAACATTTTAAAACATTATGGAACAAAATGAACATTAGGGCATACAATTAGGACCAAAATGACCCTTTGAACATTTTGTTGTCAAAACTTGGTTTTCGTGTTAATATTTACCTAAATTTCATTTTGGTACCTAATATTTTTTTTTGTTCCATTTTGATATTTAATGTTTCTCAAAAGTTTTGTTTTGGTTCCTAACTACTAAATATGGTTATATTTCTCTTGTTTCAAGTCTCAATGTAACAAAAGGGGAGTTATGGTTCCAAACTACAAGGTCAAATCAAATATGAAATTAGGCCTAAAAATAGGTCACTTGTTTAGAAAAGTTGAATGTGACGAAATCACAGCTGCGAGTCATTATTGATGTGTTCTTTCTTTTCTCAATTGGGACCATCAACAAACGATGTCAAATAGTACTTAAAAAGCTGGTATTGTTACTTTGGCCAAACCCACTTTCAAGTATAATTTGACCTTGTTTATCGACGACTCCAACTAGATAGATAAAGAAATCATCAAGAGTAACCCGTAGTTCTGATTTCGTCATATTCATACTTTAAAATAAGAGAGATATCACCTACTTCATGAAACACGTGGTCAACTTTTGGACTCAATTTGATATTATTTCTCAAAATTCTCAACTGGATAGTTTCTTGTCAAGGATAACCTATATCTCCAATTGTGTTTATTTCAAACTTGGGACAAGAAAAATATAACTATATTCATTAGTTAGAGACTAATCATGAAACTTACTAAAGACCAAAATGAAACATTTGGGAAAATTTAAGGACTAAAATAGAACAAAAAATATTAGAGATGAAAATAGAATTTAAGGTAAACATTAAAGACCAAAAAAAGGTTTCGGCCTATTTTTTTAAGGTCAAAATTTCATTTTAATCCTCAAACTATAAGGTGAGTTTTGTTTTGGTCCAACTTTTTTGTTTCGTTTTGATTTTTTAATTTTTTAATTTGTTTTACCGTTAATCCAAAATATGATTTCATCAAATTTATATTGTTATCTCTTAGTTGAACACTTAATCTAAACGATTTCTCTCTCATAAATGTCGTAATAAAAGGGTTAGTAGAGAGAGAAAGAAAAATCAACTACAAATTTATCTTCAATTTGTGACTAAAAAGAACATATATGAGAAAAATGATCCATCTCAATTGTCCTTGTTTGAAATAATAATTGAAAAAAAAAACGAAATTATATTTTGGACAAATTAATAGTGGAACAAATGAGAAAGTATTAGGACCAAAACGAAACTCATGCTACAGTTTGAGAATCAAAATGAGATTTTGACTTTTTTAAGCAAAAATAATTCTAAGTCAAATCTCAAAAATAGATTTTTGGCCCTTAATTTTGTCTCAAATTTCACTGCAATCCATTAAATATATTTTGTCCAAATTTTCTCGCATAATTTTGTATGTTTTCATTTTTTATCATTAATTATATTTTATTCCAATTTGAACCCGTATCCCAGCTAAAAGTCACTTTCATTCATTAATTTTATTAGAGGAAATTTACAATTTGGTCCCTCATTTTTCACAAATTCAACGATTTGGTCCCTACATAATAGAAATATATTATTTGGTCCCTCAATAATTACAAATGTTAACTCGTTAGTCCCTATAGTCTCTCTCCATTACCAACACCAATGAACTGGCCGTTAAGTGCACATGTGGCATGTTAAATGCCACATATTATTGCCACATGTGCAACTATTTAGGCCCTCAATTTTAAAACTCAACTATATGGTCTCTCAATTTTAAAACTCAACTATTTGGTCATTCTTTGGAATATTTATTTAAAAATCCTCCCTTCTCCAAGATTTGTCTTTCATTCAAGTCCTTGATTAATAATGAATTGGTCCAAAATAATAATTATCTTTGTCAAACAAGTCTCCGTTCTACACGAAATGCTCGTTCCAATTCTTAAATCGGCTGTCGGGCAAGACTACCAGTTGTTGCAATGCGTGCAAGAAGGATGTGAGCGGACCCGTGTACCATTACAGATGTTGCGTGTTCGATCTTAATCTGTGTTGCGCGAAACTTCCGATGGTGCTGAACGACAATGAGATCAAGCTGTATCTTCTTGTACTTGGATCTGTAACTCCAGCTTAAGCTTGATCTTGTTGTCGTCTAGCACCATGTACGGATGAAGATCGAACTCACAACATCTATAATGGTACACAAGTCCGCTCACATCCTTCTCGCACGCATTGCGGTAACTCGTCGTCGGGCAAGACAACTGATTTAAGAATTGGAACAAACACTTCGTGTAGAACAGTGACTTGTTTGACAAAGATAATTATTATTTTGAACCAATTTGTTATAAATTAAGGACCTAAATGAAAAATAAATCTTTAGAGATTGGAGGATTTTTAAATAGTCGAGTTTTGAAATTGATGGACCAAATAATTGAGTTTTAAAATTAAGGGACCAAATTGTTGCAACTGTGGCCTTAATATGTGGCATTTAACATTCCACATGTGCACTTAACGACCAAATCATTGGTGTTAGTAACAGAGATAGGCTATAAAGAATAACAAGTTGACATTTGTAATTTTAGGAGACCAAATAGTATATTTCAATAATGTAGGGACCAAATCATTAAAACCGTGAAAAACGAAGGACCAAATAGTAGGTTCCCTCATTTTATTATGTTGCACTTTGGTCTCTTGCATAAATTACTTAACCCGCTTCTTCCCTTATAACACTAGTAACATGTTCAACCCAAAAAGAAAAAGAAAAAAAAAAGGCTTGTATAGCTCCTAGACCTAGTAACTTGCGATATACAAAGAGACAGACTTGGAAGCGTAGTATATGAACAGTTTTAGCCCAGAGAGAGGTGTAAATTCCTTCAGCACCATTTCATTTCATTCGCTATAATGAAATGAGATGCTTAGGTAAGTAAATGAGATGAAATGATATAATTATGTTTGGATAATTTGAAAGATAATGATGTTAAATAAGATGTGGAATTATAAGATAATGATTTTGGTTGGTTGAAATAAATTTAGGATTTTTTTTTAAATTGTATAGGGGTAGAAATGATAAAATTTAAGAGATAATGAAAAGATAATGTGAATAAAATGATGAATTTTATTGCCCTAACAACCATTTATATTGTTTATCTATTTCTGAAATGAAATGATGTTTAATGATTTCCCAAAGAGGCACGAAGTATGATCACATATTCTACTAAAATATAACAATAATTTTAGTGGCTTAAGGCCTATTTTTATTGTTGCTGTTCTTGACAGAAATATATTTAAATAGGTAGCTGATGCATTTTCATATAATGATTTTGAATTATTCCAAAAGATAGAATGAGATGCACAAGTGAATAAACAAGAACTTGTTTGTTTTGACTAGTTTTTGCCGGTTTCTAACTTTTTTTTTTTATTAAAAAAAAAAAAGAAAAAAAGTTTAAGTGTGAGTAAGCACCGATCTCCCACTAAAGTTAAGAAATAAAGCCATGGATATTAGAAATGAACCTACCAATGGTGCATTTGCATCATTAAATCTGCTTTGCTTCTATAAGAGCATTGGTTCGTGCAACAAAGTGCACCAGCTAGACGGAAGTCATCATACAACTGGAATGAGTACAAATACTTTAATTGAATTTTCTAACTTACATCAATCAACTTAATAGCTTTAATTTACGCCATTTTTTGCATCTCTCATCAAATTCTATCATTTATGCAGGATCAGTTTGAGGATTGTCATTCTCTAACTTTACATTTAACAACACACACACACACGCATACGAAGACTGCTGCCCCTGAAGAATGTGAACAACACAGTATGAGGGAAATGCAGAACAATTAAAAGTAAAGTGCAGAATCAAACTTACTAAAACTGTCAAGCATTTCAAAAAGAATTTGCTGTATTATTTTGTAGCAAAATCATGTATCAGAAGCATACCAAAATACAAAGGCAACCAGCACTCTAAAAAATTTATAGCACTATTTTCCAACAAACAAATACCTAAAAACAAGTTGAATCTTACTAATACCGCACAACAAAATTCCAGTCCAAGAAGGAAAAAGATAAAAGCTAAGATCATAGGTTCGTAATCAGCCACATTGGGGAAGCACACACATCAATTATCAAAAGAATATTAATTTCCAAAACAGAACAAGAAGGAAAAGGGTGAAAGCAACTCTTCAGTCCTCAGTTTGCAAGCCTCTAATCTTAAGAAACAATTAAGTCCCTAAAGATTTTTTATACAGCTTCTCATTAATACTGATTAAATTATGCTCAAGGGAAACAATATCCAGCACAAAGACATTTGCACATCTCACCAGAACATATATCAAGAGAAGTTGATTTGACCCTTCCATCAAACACCTTAAAGGCAAACAATAACTAAAATTGTAGAAGAGACAATTTCTACTCTAAAATTCAACCTCTAATAATGATAACATATATCAGTAACATGAAATGCAACTCCATCAATCACAGTTCAAAGAATGACTAGCTATCCAAAAAGCAAAACAAAATGGAGCGGCAAATTGCTTTTAAAGTTCAGAATCATAAAGACTCCAACTAACCCAGGAACAAGTTTGAAATCACAACATAGACTACACAAACCTAAAAGCACAATCAAATGAGATATGAGGGGAAAGGATGAGCGATTACCAACTTGCAAGGAGTTTGGATGACATAGTTTTCAGCAACTTCACTTGCATTCCAATATCGTGACGAAACACAATGTCCTCCTCTCTCTGCGTCCTTCTGAGTTGTGTTGAAACCCAGTGAAATCTGAAAGGAAGAAGATGGGGGACGTGTGACAGCAAGAGGACAGGCAGACCTTGTAGACGGCATGTATCAATGAACAGCAGGGGAAAACACAAAGGGTGAAAAGCAGAGGATCTGAAGCCATAGGATTAAGGTCAAGGATTTTAGGTTCAAAGGTATCTAACAAGTAGTCATTTCTCTGTTTGAAAGAAGCAGAAGTTAACTACGTCGAGCCCCACAACATTCAAACTTCAAAGTAGACCATGCCGGTCGCCCGATGTCAATGAAACTCATTTTTTTCTACCTTTTGTAGTGTGTTCGAAAGGATTGACAGCCAACAAATGTTTGTTCAGTTGATAAGTTGACTCATAACTTATAACCTCGTGAGTTGAAATCTTGTTGCCAATGTAAAGATTTTGTTGGTAGACAATCTATAAGTATTTCTCTAAATATTCATTGATCCTGGAGTCATTCACTGATTTTGGTGAGTTCTGGGATCCAATTCACCTAAACTTTTATGTATTGACAGAAAAAAGGGTTGACAGCAGCAAAACCTCCAGAGGCTTAAATTGCCACATCAACCCACATTCCATGGAGCTGCAGAGCATGTTTCCACATAGATATTATCAGTGTATTAATATGATCCAGCACAATCAGGAGAAAGATAGAAGAAGTCTACCAACTTTACAGTTTACAGCCAGGCAGACAGTGTATTTCAGCTTCAGACCACATCAAAATTCTACCAATAATCCCCACAAGAACATGATCCATCAATAAAACTATGAAATCTGTTATTGTCCCGAATTATTATTTCTCTCCTAGTAACTTTGGAGATGAGTTTTATGGCCTCATGACAATCAACACAAACACGAAGATTTTTTACCACTCGAATTACATCTTTAGCATTTGTACTGATAAGAGCAAATGCAATAGCTAACTTTTCACTGTGCCAACCAAGTAAGTGTTCTTTCTCCTCTTCCTCTATGTCGAAAAGAACAAATTCTGTGGTAGGATTATAACCAGCTTCTCTCAAGTCCTTCGATAAACTTTGAAGCTTTTCATATATCTTTTGCGTTAAAGGATGGGATGTGTCTCCGACTAGGAATTCATGAATGACCCCATTAACTTCAACCCAGCTACACCCAGGTACTTTTTGCATCCTTTTCTCATTCATAGTTGATCTAATTTCTTCTGCTTCTACCCACCTACGACTTGCTGAATATATATTTGATAAAAGAACATAATGAGCTGAATTCCAAGGTTCTAACTCAATGAGCTGCTTCAGCACATGTTCTGCCAATTGGGTATCCTTATGTAACCTACATCCTCCCAACAATGTCCCCCAAACAATAGCATTAGCTTTCATTGGCATACTCTTAATCAGATCCTGTGCTTCAATTAATAAACCAGCACGGGCTAGGAGATCCACTACGCAACCAAAATGCTCGATTGTCGGAGTTAAAGAGTAAACATGACTCATGCTATAAAAATATTTTCGACCGTCTATCACCAGACCAGCATGAGTACACCCACAGAGTAGGCCAACAAAAGTGTTTCCATCAGGTTGAATCCCATTTTTTTCCATTTCACCAAATACTCCAAATGCAGCTTTGACATGTCCATTCATAGCTAGTCCTGAAATAACAGCATTATAGACCACATGGTCTTTTCCCTTCATCATTTGGAAAATCTGCCATGCCTGAAGCATGCTTCCACATTTAGCATACATGTCAATCAAGGCCGTTCCTAAGACAGGATTATAGAGAAACTCATCACCATCTAACAAACGCATTGCCCAATTTCCAAAGTCTAATGCTCCCAAACTTGCACAAGCAGAAAGGACTCCTACCATTGCATAGCAATCAGGTGTTAGATTTTCTCTCTGCATCTGGAAGAACATGTCAAGTGCTTCTTTAGGAAGCCCATTTGATGCATAACCCTGAATCATAGCACTCCAACAAACAATATCCTTCTCATGAATCCCATCAAAGACGCATCGTGCTTTTTCCATGCTTCCACATTTAGTATACATATCAACCAAAGAAGTGGCCACAAAGACATTCCTCTGCATGCCATTATCTGTTATATATCTATCTATCCACTCCCCACTATTTAAATCCCCCAGTTGTGCACAAGCAGATAAAACGCGAACAAGAGTAAAACTATCAGGCCTCAAACCCATCTCTAGTAACCCTCTAAACAAATCAACAGCTTCTTCAAATTGACCAGACTTAATATACCCACAAATAATGGCAGTCCAAGAAACAACATTCTTATCAGGAATATCATCAAACACCTTACGGGCATCTAACAAATGGCCGCATTTCGCATACAAACACACGAGACTAGTCTTAACAAAAACGTCATAATCAAAACCTGTTTTGACCACGAGTGAATGAAGGTTGACGCCCAGACAGAAATCCGAGAGCCTAGCACACGCCTTCAATACAAAAGGGAAAGTGAAGTTATCAGGTATAGTCCCAGATTTCCGCATCGAACCATAAAGATCAATAGCATCAAGGAAACACTCGTTGGAGACCAATCCCCGAATCACAGTATTCCACAGATAGATATTAGGATTCTGGATTTGCTCGAAAACTAGTTTGGTGTATTGTGTGTCTCGAAACCCTAAGCTACAACGCAAGATCATGTTAAGAAGATAATTATCTTGGTGGAGGTGAAGACGGAGAACACGGGCATGGACGTGTTTGAGTTGTTTGAAGTAGTGGAAGCCTTGAAGAAGGCGTCTCTTGAGCTCCAAGGCCATGAAAAATGTGGGAGAAGCGGGGTTGCTGATGAAGCTCATGGTCGGAATCCCACTTAAATCTCACTTATGCTTTCATCTCTGCATCTTTCTACAGCTGCAACAGATTCACTTATTAATTCCCCAAAAATAAGAGAATGGGCACTTTGGACAATAAAAATACCATTAAATGCATGAACAAGAACTTGAAAACATACCTAAAACGTTGTAAAACCAGAAGAGGCACTTTTGGTCAGCAAAAACACAATGAAATGCAAGAAAAAGAATTTAAAAACATACCCAAAACATTGCCAAAACAGAACATAAATGTTAAGTCAGCAAAAAACAAGAAAATGCATAAAAAAGTGGCTTGAGTGCATGCCCAACACGTCACCAAAAAAGAACATACATATTAGACAATAAAAACACAAGAGAAAGGATGAAAAGTGAGTTAAATGCATGCCCAAAACGTCGCCAAATCAAGTTGCAGATTTGACACAGCAAAAACACATAAAAATTAATAAAATGAGAAAGTTTTGAAGGTGAAAACTTTTAAGTCATCCATTTCTAAGCATAGAGAAAATTTTAAATTCAAAGAGAAAGTTTTAAAAAGGAACGCTAATGATATAGATAAAACTAATATCAACGAGAGAAAGTTTTAAACATGAATGCTAATCATATAGATAAAAGCTCCATAAGAAAATATAAAATTCAATTATATTGGACTCAAAAGCTCCAAAAAGACGATAAAACCTCATTTCAGCAATTACAACTAGAATTTGTGTAATGCATAATAAATATTAGGAATTAAATAAAGTAACTAGAATAATAAAGCAAGTCACCTCCTGAAACATGGTAAACTATTTTTTGACACCTTGAAACTCAAGCTCCAATAGAGAATCCTAAGAACAGAGCATTTCATGAGACTAATAAATCAATAGTTTAGTGTATAGCAGCAAGTCATCCATCTTTTTTTAATAAGAATTGTTTGGTTTAGCACAATTGTAACACAAATAGATTCCTTATTTTCTATCAGTTGTACCAAAAAGATAAGAACTCGTTTCCTACAAAAAGCTACCTTAAGGTTTTCTTTAGTAAAACCAAGTGCAGCCCAAAATTATACTTGCAATTCATCTGGGAGACCATTATACTGGGTATTAATCTTTCCTTGCATTCACAGCCCTCAGAATGTCTATATAACATGATATATTTTTTAATAAGAAACCCCAAGCAGCAACTGAATCAGTATAAGCCAAGATATTTCATAGACTATGCAATATGACTAAAGCAAGTTATCAACCATGAAAAAAAGCTAAATAAACAAGTTAGCAAACAGTGGTGAAGTGCCAGTATAAATTCGTGAGGTTCCACGAGACAAGCTACAAACACACTTTTGCTAGCAATGGAGAGGATTTAAAAGTTAGGATCATCAAATAATATCAGTGACAAGGAAATTTGAAAAGTGACATGTTACAACTAAGGCACCTTAGACCTCAATATCCCATAAGCACCAAATGCTTTAGCAACTTGCCCAGCTCTAGCGCAACCATCAATTAGTGCACCATAGGTATGAACATTAGGTTCTACTCCAGAATTAACCATACTGTGAAATACCTGAGCAAAAGAATTCGCATATTAGATAATACAAGAGAAAAGTGAGATCACCTAAAACAAAAGGATTCACATTACAGGACATCGAATAGATGTAATCTGGAATTTATAACATACTTTAGGAGAAGAAAAGATAGTTGGAATTATCATATGTCCATACTACTCAACAACAGAGAAACTCAAGCAATGGAGTCAATTGACTAATGTTAGCTGTATAATAGCAGTTCAATATATAGGAAATTATAAAAAGATTGTAAATTTTATCAAGCTTTAACCAACTTATCAAATTGAAGTTCTTTAACCAACTAAAATGAACTTATCATAACAAATGTTTGAAATCCACAAGTTCAAGATAAATTCACAAACAAACTTCAAAGTCAAGAACATAGGCTCATTCTTTAAACTTGGCACTTTCATCCTTTCAAGTTAAACTTGGGAATTTCTTTTTTCACACTTTAAAATCAAGAATATGATATGAGAATCCCTTATAGTTCCAAAGAGGTCCTTTTAGTTAATCAAAACCATCAGAATCATTCCTAGGGACCAAAATGCAACTTCAAAGTTTTAAGCAAAAGAACCATGTTTCAAAATACTCTTTCTAAATTCAAACCAATGTATTATAACTCATTTATATTGTCGAATGAACTCATCCAAACCAACAATTTCAAGTTTGCCCTAGGTTTCTATTGGGTCCAAGATTGGTGAGAACCAAGCCAAGCATTTAATCGTTGATTTAGAGCAACTTAAACATCACAATTTTTTATTTGGCAGCATAAAAAACGAGCTCATAGCAGCAATTTTTGTGTTCCAAGTGAAAAAGCAATAATGGAAGGGAAATGGGAAGAAATCTACGAAGAACAATGCAGCTATGGATCTCAATCAAACATGGCACGAGTTTAGAGTGATAATTGCACCATAATTCACTTTTAAACAACAGCAAATCAAAGAAAAACCAGAAATTTAAACAAACTAAGAAGGAGAGACGAAATGAGTGAAAATGGAGAAAGACTCAACTATGAGGAAGGAAGAATGGTGGCAGCGGCGACGACCACCACTGCCACAGTCGCCGGCGCACAAGTGGACGGCGGTCTGACCGCTGGAGAAGGTGGCAGGAGTGGTGGGTGGTTTGCAGTGTACTGTGGATTTTTGGATGGTTTGCTGTGTGCCTTTTCAATTTTAGGTTAAACTATTAATTTTTTTTTGTTTGGGTAAATTTCACAAAAGGGACCTGGTTTAGCTCATTTTCAGATAAGGTCCATGTGGTTTAAAAAGTGTCAAACAGGGTTTTTGTGATTTGCTCCGTTAACAAAAAGGGTCCTGAGGTATATTTTCGTCCAAAATTTGACGAAAATTTTGACTAAAATACTATTTTAAAGCATAGGAGCAGAAAAAGAATGGCGAAAATAGAAAAGAAGAAGAAGAAGACGAAGGAGAAAGAGGAGCCTCGTGGAGAAAGAATGGCGAAAATGTCGTTTAGGTTTGGGAACGAGAGAGAGAAAGAGTAGAGAGAGAGAGCCGGAGAGAAACTCAGGGTGAAATTTCATTTATTATCATGAAACTTTTCTTTTTATGCGTCAAAGTCCTCTCATACAAATAGGGACTCAAACGCATAAAAATTAATAGTTAGGGTCTTAAAATAGTATTTTAGCCAAAATTTTCGTCAAATTTTGGACTGAAATATACCTCAGGACCCTTTTTGTTAACAAAGCAAACCACAATGACCCTGTTTGACACTTTTTAAACCACATGGACCATATCTAAAAACGGGTCAAACCACATGGCCCTTTTGTATAATTTACCCATTTTTTTTATCAAATACATTAGTGATGGATTTTGACACAGAATTAAAAACAAATTTTTATAATTAGATTAGATACGGATTTTTTTCTGTCTCTAAAATGCGAAAAGAAAATTCTATTAAGAGGAACAAATTAGATACAAAAATGGATCAAATTAAAGGTGAAAAATAATCCATTTTTAATTTTTTGTCTCTAAATGACTAAATCCATATTTTGTTGTAGTGATACTTCAGACCCAAAGAAAAAAAAATCCCGATTCTCTCACTGCAATTGACAACAAAATTAACAAACACTCATTCTGCTCTCATGTTTCATGAATCACACACACACTTCCCTTCTTCTCTGTCCCGTAAATTCTAATTGATTGATACCTTCACCATTTTAACTTTTGAAGGCTTAAAGGTGCTCACGAGGCTTTGCGTGCCCATTTGCGTGCTCACGAGGCAAATATGTATGTAAAATAAATGAGGGACTAAATCGTTAACTCAATAAAAAAAGAAGGGATCAAATAATAATTTTCCTCTTATTATTAATTTTGTACTATAGTTTTAAAATGTGGACGACCAGAAAGGGGTGGAGCCATATAATATAAGACTAGGGGCTTTGCGTGCCCTAACGGGCACGCAAATTTGTATGTAAAATAAATAAGGGACTAAATTGTTAACTTAGTAAAGAAAGAGAGACCAAATAGTAAATTTTCTCTTATTTTTAATTTCATAGACTATAGTTTTAAACATGGACGACCAGAAAGGGGTGGAGCCATATAATATTAGATATATATATATATGAGTAAATTAATAATTTGGTTCCTCTAAGATCACCAAGCTGATAATTCGGTCCTTGAAAGATTAAAAGGTACAATTTAGTCTCTAAAAGATTAAAATTGTGTACTTTTTAGTCATTAAAAGATTAAAACGATATATTATTTAGTCCATAAAAAGGACTAATTAGTATATCATTTTGATCTTTCAGGGACTGAATTGTATATTTCGATCTTTCAAGAACCAAGATGTCATCTCAATGATCTTTCAAGGACTAAATCATATAACTGTTTGTGCCTTGACTTCGAATCTTGTTCAACATGCTCGTAGCAAACATACTGAGATTGACATCAATTTCATTCGTGACATGATTTTGTGTGGCGCTCTTACAATTAGCTATCTTCCTTCCTTCCTCTTATCAAGTAGTTGATTGCTTCACTAAGCCTTGACTCTTCCTCTTTTTCTACATCATCGCAACAAACTCGGTCTTGCTCAAGCACCCCTCATTTGAGGGGATGTTAAAACATGGTTAGTTACACTATATTATATTAGAGATGTAATTAGTTGCACAATGTATTAGCCTAGCTAAATGTGTTATCACCATAGCACCTCATTCCTTTTTATATAACAAACTCTAAGTGTACAGATTCTTTGCTCAGTAATATATAAGCAGGACCTGGGTACAATGATTTGTATCCTGAGATTTTATTCATTTTGCCCTACATTCTATCTTGTACAAGATTTACAAAACTTATATTGTCTTTATTGATCCTTGGGCCCAAGTCTCTAAGAAATAACATTGACGTGTACATGAAGCCTTTGATTGATAACTTGAAGATGTTATGGAATATAAGGGTGGGAACCTATGATGCTACATCTAGTCATTCCTTTCAAATGCGAACAACTCTTTTATGCATTAGTCTATGATGTAACTTTTTCCATTCATACAACTAACGATATGACCTCATACATAGTTTTGATTAGTTAAAAGAATTATTTTTTTTTATTATTTCTCAACATTAAATTACTTAAAAAAATGAAGATTATACCATTTTGCAATTGTATACATATCTCAAGTTGCATCTTAGGTATGTTCCCTCTTTTATGAACTATGAGCGACCTTCCTAGATATGCCATCGTGTGTTTTTGCCAATGGATCATTGTTGGAGGGATGATACTAGGTCATTCAATGATAAGGAGGAATTAAGATCAACCCCTCTTTATTATCATGGACAAAAGTAACGGAAACTAAATATAAGAGTAAAAGAAATATAAAACAGACTCTTAAAATTTATTTTGACACTCAAACACCAAACTTGAATCAAGGAATAAGCTCAAACTAAAAACAAAACTTGACATACAAACCTATCACAATTTTAATCTCCTAAACCGTTCCTCTTGGCCATCTCTCTCCTAACCCATACAAAAACACATAAAAGGGAATGCATAGAAGTGCACACACATACATAGACATGTATATATACAAGACCGAGATTGCTTAAAACATGGACCAAAACGTGCCCAACCAAAATGCTCTAAAGAAAGACAGCTAGAGGGAATGAAGAATGGACCAAAATGTAATTAAAACCGGGACCAAAACAGAGTTAAAACAGGGACCAGAATGTAATTAAAAAAGGGACCAAAACGGAATTAAAACTTATATACCAATTCTGAAGTATACTGAAACTGAGAATTTAAGAATCTTGATGCAATCGAATGAAAAAATCAAATCCTAAACCCCAGAGCCACGAAGTAGCACTTTCAACCTCAGGAATCAGAAATGAAAAAAAAACGGAGAAAAATACCACAATAATTTGATCCTAAATGTATGTCTTAATTAATAATTATGTTTTTAAACATGAAAATATTTTTAAGAAAAAAATTATAATGACTAACTTCAATAGAGAAAAATATATATATATATATATATATATTTTATTACCCAAGTATCCCAAACCCGACACCTGCTTAAGCGACCTAGTGAGCTTGACCACTAGATCAACCAGACTTGGTTAAAATATATATATATATATATATATATATAACAATTGACGTCATTTTATCATTTATTGATTTTACAAACTCAATTATAATTGTTTTGTAATCAATCTAATAAAACAACTAGATAAAGAGACTAACATTAATGACAAATCAAATTATTAGAGACCAAATTCAAGGAAATCTAAGGACCAAGCTAAAAAAAAAGTGAAAACGTAAAGAATCAAAAGAAGATCTCAGTCATTATTTATATTAAAGCTTTATCTTCAGCGTCCAAGTTTACAATATATGGTTGCTAGTTAAGCAACAGGAACAGTAGACGTTAGTCCTGAGAAGAGCAATCTGGGAGCATAATGAAAACTGTACATTAAAATGCTTTCACTATATATATTACATACTGGACAGTCACATATAAACTAAAATGAAAAATGATGCTAAAAAAAATTCACCAAATTACAATGTTACAAAATCGAAAACTTATGAGACTAAAAACATTTATGCTGCCCACAACACAAAATATACACGTGCTTACAAGAAAAAAAAAAACATATATATATGTTGATAGATTGGTGAAGCGCTTGCACGCCAAACCTGAGTGTCTTTTACTTATTTTTTGGTGAAGTCATCATCTTCAACTCTGGAATCTGGATGAATGCTAAACTGCAAGTTTACACTAATGTTCATGCATTTGTGTGTTGAGAGGAAAGGCCACTTCCATATGTGAAAATAGAATGTGATAGAAAAAATTTTGTATATAAGGGAGATTAGATTTCCCCTTTCATTACAGGCGAGTGGACTTTCGTCACCTGATCAAGACATGTCTCTTCTACTTTCAGGGTAATTTCAAGAATCACTCACTCCAGCTATCGGCGTCATCATCTTCATCGTCACTTCCAGCCAAAGCCTATTTCAATAATCAATGTATTAGTTTTATTTTGGGTAGAAGAATAGAGAAAAACTATATTTTAATCATTGACAGAAAGAGTCACTTTCAATATAGTCCTTCAAAGATTATTACTATCAATTTCATCCTGCACAGATAAAATTCCTTTCAACATCACCCTTCTGTCTGTATCTTTTATTTCATTTCTTCTACAATTATCACAAACACTTTCTGAATTATGCATCCATTAATCAAAATTCAATGTGTAATTTTAGCATTCAAAGGATATTCCTGAATAATTTGATTTTCCAGTTATTGAACCTTTATATTTTACCAAGTTCAATGTTAGTTAGATTAGTCAACATTTATCGTTTTGATGCAACAACTAATTTTTTTTCCTAACAAGTAGTTTTATACTTAAATCTATTTCAATATTAATGACTAAATTAAGTAATTAACATAATATTACTTTCTGATAGAGATCCAAGTGACTTTGGGAAAACCTCCCTCAAAAGCTAGCTGATGAAGGGGGAGAATCAAGACAATTTAAGTAATCCACCAAACATCCCATTCTACTCGATGTAGGACTTGGACATCTCATACTACCTGAGTTAGTCACTTTCATATTCACATTGTTATGTAAGAAAAAAATTCTTAAATTAATATTCTCTTAATTGAACCATCAAATTATAAATAAAATTTGAGTACATGGGTGACATACTGACATTACAAGGAATGTCATCTTTGAGGGACTAATTTGACGGTAATGATTTTTGAAGTATTAAATTACAAGTCACCTTATCTCGAAGACTAAAAAATAATTTTCCTCAAAATAAAAAGGATCAGATGGATATTGCAATCAAGTAAATAGAGAGAGAGAGAGAGAGAGAGAGACCTGACGAATGGCATTTGCTTTCTCCAAAATAGCAGCAACCTTCAAGTTTGTTTTCGGACCCTGAATGCTGGGTCGCATTGCAGCAGCAGGCTTCAAGTTGAACGACTGAGGAAACCAATAAGTTCATTTGAGTGCACAATCAAAGATTGATTAATTATAAAATAAGGGTAAAAACAGCATCCATGAAAAATGGGGACAAAAATGTCTGGCTCTAACCTTTGTTCTGATCTGCTCCAAAAGTGAATCTCTTTCATCTATCTTGGATGCTGTCTCAGGCTGAACCCTTGGAGTAACCTTCCTCAACTGCAGTGGCTCAATGGCAACGTGTTATGCAAGAATTAAGCCCCTAATATAAGACAAACATTCTAAAATACTTGACAATCGTCATTACCTTGCTCTTGTCATGTGCAGCAACAGCATCAATTAGAGGATTCCGTGGGCGAGGAAGCTTAATCTTTGGTATTCCATTTGGCTTTTCTGCCTCAAACTCTGGTGTTCGGGTGGTTATATCCAATGAAGAATCCATTTCACTGTCCCAAGGGCGCAGATTGTGATTGGGCTGGACAGTTTCCATGCTTGGTGCTGGTATGGGATTGACAGAAGAATCTTCTTGTTCGCCCTCAAGGTTGCTCAAGGAATGCTCAAGTGCATTATCTTCTAAATTAGTCTCTGCCATCGGTTGACTAGGAGGTTGGGTCAGTTTTTCTTGTCCATCAAGAGAATCAGCAGATGGCATCAGTGGGCATGGATTTGAATTTTGTGCCATTTCTCCCTCTGAAGGAACAATGTAACCATGTGCAGGCATGCCAGTAGACACCACAGGTAAAGTAAAGAATGGGTTCTGGATTTGGCCTCTTTCCAGAACTAGGTAATTGTATTGACCATTTGCTTCATTAACCATGAAAGGAAATTGCAATGGAACAGCAACAGGATGACCTGGAATACCAACTGAAAATCCTGACGAATATTGGATCTTATCACTTTCCACAGCCATGACTGGCAAAAATGGATTAGGATACTGTAAGGTCTCTCTTTCAGAAGTCACTAAACCAAATTGACCTTTCTCATCGGTTTTCATTGTCTGCATTGGCTGGAATGAGGCCTGACTAACTTCAATTACTTCTCTCTGTGAGGCAAGGGAAGAATGCTGAGCCTTGGCCCTTCTCCATTGCATGGGTGGCAGAGGCGGCATAGGTGGCATCTCACCAAGATTGATTTCAGATGCCACAGAAAAGGGATCGGGAACAGGTTTCAAAGAATCCAGGACCAATTGTCTGGAGTTAATCTCGTTGCCAGCTGATTGCAATAAGGACTCAGATGATGATGGTTGATCTGCATGCATTTCAAGAGGAGATGTAGAAGAATCATGAGTGTTTCTTTCTTGCTCTAAGTGATCTGATACATGCATATGCTCATAGTGAAGTTTCTCTGAGGCAAAATTCTCTTTATCTCTGAGAACAAAACCTGCATCCTGCTGGCCAGCTTGTAATTGGAAGAACTGCTCTGAAGAAGTTTCAGACCCCAGTCGTTTATTAGAAGATGGAGACCAAGAATTAGTCTGGTCACATTCTGAATTTTGAGTGCCTAACTCTGAAGGCTCAGGCACTGTTGTCACACAGTTGGCAGAGGAAGTGCATTGGCTTTCTAATTTAAGAGATGGATCGTGTATACTAGAAGAGGTTTCTGAATCAGAAAAATCTTGAGATATTGCTCCGTTCAGGCCTAATCCTAGATCAGCACAAGCAACTTCTGGCTGATCCACTTCCTTAGGCACCTCTAGTTCTGTCGAAGATTGTCTAGCAGCTACCTGACTGACTTCCATCTCTTCTGCCCGAGGATCTCTAATGCTAGAAATATGTTCTCCAAAATTTGCAGGATCAATCATTGAAGAAAAAATAATATTGGAAGGAATTTTATCTGGCGATAGTTCCAATTGATTGTTCCTTTTTTCTGCATTTGAATCTCTGAAAATTTCATTCGATTCTTCCTCCTTGGGTTCCATTACTGAATGATGAGAATCTGAAGAACCCGGTAAGGATTCTGATAAATTGGCAAGATTGCTTGATGAAGAAGAAATCAGATCTGAAGCTGGACAGGTACTTGCAAAATTTTCAGCACCATCAACTAGGGCAGCAGATACATCTTGATCTTTCGATTGAACTTTTTCAGTGAAAACATCATTTGCATTAACGTGATCACCCTGCCCTACATAATCAGGAGAAGATGGGTGTTTAAGATGACCATCATCTTCAACTGCATCAACACTGCAGGTGGCACCACTTTTATCTTTGCCATCATCCATCCCCGATTTCTCTTCAAAATTAGACAGGTGGCCAGAATACAAAACTTCAAATCCTGCTGATCCAAGTTCATCTTTTGAACTGTCGTTAGTAAAATCAGAGAATTGTTCCCTTGTTAGGCTACTTGCTGGAGTAGTCTCCACTGCCGAAGATTGATCTTCTGTGCAAAGTTTGCTAGCTGCATTACAGCTCTCAGCTTTAGAGTCCAGGACCTCTAGGCCCTCAAGTGGCAGTGTAGAACCAGGATATGAGTCCTCTTCTTCCACAAAAGAATAAATGGTATGAACCCCTGCTGAACTAACCAAAATTTCTGCAAAGTTTTCTTTTGGAAATCCATCTTGCAACACTTTGATCCCAGCTTGATCACTGCATTCACATTCATGAGCTAAATTTAATTCATTCGAACTTTGTAATGAAGCATCAAAATGATCATGTGAATCACTATCATTCACATTGTTCAGAGTACATTCTTCAGAAGAAATTACAGGGCAAGCATCATCCTCTGTTACAGAGAGAGCATCAGGTTCCACAGCCATAGATTCAACATGACACTTCCTTTCTTCATCATCTGCTATGCTTGATCGAAGTTCAATAGGTTCTACTGGTGCTAATTCAGTCCCTGTAGATACAATATCTGGTGCTAAATCTGAATCACTCAAAACTAGTAATGAAGTATCAAAATGTCCACAAGGATCACCCTCATCCAAGTTGTTCAAAGGAAGTTCATAAGAGGAAACAGCAGGGCAAGTATCTTCCTTCATTACAGAGAGAGTATCAGATACCGCAGCTACAGAATCACCATGATGCTTCATTTCTTCATCAGATGATAAACTTGAATGGTTCTCAACAGGGTCAGATGGTGTTTCAACTAACTCTGTAGTTGTAGATACAACTGCTGGAGCCAATTCCAGTTCATTTGAACTTTGTAATGAAGTATCAGACTGGACTGAACGTTCACCATCATCCAAGTTGTTCAAAGGATAAGTTTCAGGAGAAATTATAGTGCAAGCATCATCCTTGACTGTTGAAAGAGCATCAGGCACTGCAGCTATAGGCTGAACGACACTCTTCCTTTCTTCATCCCCTGAACCTGAACAGAGCACAACAGGGTGAGATGATACAACCATAGATGCCAATTCCGAATCATATGAAATTTGAAATGAAGCATCAAAATGGACGGAAGACTCACCATCATCCAAGTTGTTCAATGGATATGCTTCAGAAGAAAACACACGGCAAGCATCATCCTGAACTGCAACTGTAGTTTCAACAAGACACTTCTTGTCATCATCATGTGCCACACTCGAGTGAAGCTCAACTGGGTCAGATGTTGTTTCAACTAGTGGAGTCCCTGTAGGTTGGCTCACCGATAAGTTTGCTTCAGGATCTGAATGTGAAATTGTATGTCCAGAAATCTTCAGGCATGAACTAGAGAAGTCCCGTCTGGAATCAGAAATCTCTTCTTCCTGAGACTCTGCATTATAATGCACATTAAAGTTGTTACAATCTGGCTTTGGTGATTCAACAATTTGGGGAAGATGGTTGAACGGTGCGCCTTTGATTTCATATTCACAATGTTTAGAAGATGGGAGTAATATAGGTTCCGATTTTTCATTTTCAACCATAATTCCTGAATTATCAGAGTGAGAGAGGTAGGATCTATCATTCTTGACAACATCAACTTCTTTTGACACAGATGAGTTTCCAACAGATTGAGAATCTGAAAATTGAGACTGCAGCTCCATATGCTCTTCATTCGTCTCTCCTTTGAATGAACTAGTTTCATCCAGTGTAGAGGAGGTTCCAGTAGATTGAGAATCTGATAACTGAGCTTGGAGTTCAATATGCTCATCATTTCTATCATGTTTAGATGAACTAGTTTCATCTGATGTTGTGGAGTCTCCAAATGATTGAGAATATGAAAATTGAGCTTGCAGTTGATGTTCTCCTTTGCCATCAGAATCTATTAACCTATGAATCTTAGGTCTACTCTCATTGTCTGTTTCCAATTCTGACTCCATAGTAGTTAAAGCATCCAAGTAATTGTCATCAGAATGATAACCATCTAAGCTGGCCTCTAATTTCTTCTGTACATCAACTGCCAATTCTACTTCATCAGCTGCCTTGGGAATTTGTTTATGAACCTTCACAAGATCTCCATCTGTCTCCTTTTCCATTTCTGAGTATGGTTTTAGTTTTGATTCTTGTTCATTAGGAGATAAACATGTGCTTTCATTTCCCAATGACCTTTTCACCGGACTAACTGTACTAATTTCAAGTATTTTAATCCCTGTTTCGCCAGTATCTTCTGACATTGGTTTCATAGGCAGTGAAAGGATTGAAGGTTCACGAACCATTTTATAATCCAGTGAAGGAGATACTAGAAATTTCTCCATGTAACTTTTCCCAGTTTTTGATTCAACTGCAGATCCATTCAATTGTCTTTTCTTCAACTTCACAAGACGCGCTGGATTACTGTAAGCATTCTCAATACGCTCTTCAAGCAACAATTGATGCAGTCTGCAACAGAAATCAAATTGTGTCATCACTCAACCATTTAATGACCTTTTCACATTTCAAAAACCAGAATAACAAATTAGTAGGTGAAAGCAAAATTATTGGAGCTCACTTTGCATGTGATGGCACAACTTCAGGAGTCTCGCCATTCCTCAACCGTGCTGCTTTCTTCTGCTAAAAAGAAAAATAAATAATCATTTCTTTAAATTAGATTCCATTGCATAAATTCAGTAAATTACTTTCAATTCAAATTACAAGGTATAGAAACACTAGTATGAACAAGAAAAACTCAAAAAGCGGCGCCACAATCTTGTCTGATACTCTGCTCATCTCACATACACTTATACGAGACACTGTCATGAGCACGAACCACATTATTCACACCCTTGACCCTTCCACTATGATTAAAAAAGTTCGCCGGAAAATTAATAAATACAACAGTGTGAAACAATTAAGCTAAGAAAAATCATAGGTTCAACTACTGTTTAAAGCCAATTTTCATGAAAATGATGTCATTAAAAGGTAAAGGGCGTTGGCCAAACAAAAAAGGAAGAATAGGCCCTGTAGTACCTTGACTTTCCGGATCCTCTTTTCCCTGTGAATTTCTACTGCTGCAGTTCCGGATGAAGCAGACTCCAACTTAAAGAATGATGGATCAGTATAACGCTTCAAGCATGCCCCAGCCCCAGCCACATCAAATCTTTTTTATAAGCCAAAAGCCAAAAAGAAAAGAATAAAATTTCAAAATACTCATAACAATTTTCGTTTATGTTAAAATTGTGTCTAATCTGAATCAGATTATCATACTTGTCCAGAAGGAACAATCTTGGGGGACCACGGCATTCTTCATATGAATCCATTACAAACCGAGGTAAGTCTTCACGAGTAATAAGATTCTGTTCAGACCGAAGATTAGGATGCCAATCAACTCCTGCAATCCAATAAGAATTTTCCAAGGGACCATAAGCACCTAAAGGATACAAATCTAACTTATAAAAGTTCCAACAGTTCACAAAATTAACATTATTCTTATCATCTTGATGGTGAGTCATCTAACCTCCATTAGAGAAGAATGATGAATGATGAGTTTGGGACAAAAAAGCCCTTTCAAGTGAAGGAACTTCAGCCTCAAGCTGTTGAACACGAGCCATAAGACCATGGCCTCTTGCGGCAGTGACCATCACTTCTTCATGCAAGCCATGGAAGATCTCAGCCGCAAACCTAACCAAAAATAAATAGTTAAGTGCAGAGAACTAAATGGCACCAAGCCAGAAACTGATGGACAAGAGATCCTAAGAATGAGCCATAAGGCTCTCTCTCTCTCAAACCTACCAAAGCAATATAATGCAACTGACTTATAAAACGGTCTAACTAAATTGGAACTGCTTAGTGTGTATTATTTCTTTTCTGGTTTCTTAATGCTGATAAGTAAACAATAAACAATAATGTCATTCAGCAACATGTTTCTAGAGAAAAAATAGCTCTTGAGGTGCTCTTTCTAATTGGAGATTCAAATCAACCTAGCTTGAGCCTGTCATATACAGATATACTCATATATTTAGGAGTGAGGATCTTATCTCGTAGGTCAAACTCAAATAACCCAGCTACCCAGTGATGAACGGCTCCCAGCTTTAGTGATTTTAAAGTAATTGTAAATACTCAGTATAAGAGAAGGCAGTGCTATCCAACAAACTTCAACAAACACATTTTGCCAATATTCAGATTACTTGGCTTTTCAAATTAACCATTTCTGGTTCAATCCACCAAGTAATTCATTCATTCAAGAATTTTAGTTTAAGCTTATTCGGTCAAATTCAGTTGAAACCAGTCTAGTAGACTAACTAATATAAACTTTTCATGTCCATTCACAATCATCCAGCGCGCTCTCAATCTTAGAATTAGGACCAATCTGTGTGTTGCAATGTTCTTTCCTTTCTCCCTTTTTCTAAAAATCATATATACACAAAGAAAAAGAACTCAGCAGACACAATTATAAAGAAAAATAAAAATATTCAGAGAGTAGTCAGGTGAAAGTGAAACCAGTAGAAACAGAATGTCAAATAATCATATTATTGCGGAAGCCGATTCTATCCGCGTAATACAAGCAATAAAGAAGAAAGCCAGCTCCCTACAATTCCAAACCGAAGTTCATCGATCTAAAGCCCAAAAGCAAGCAAATAAGCAATTTCTTGCTGAATTACAGCTCACTCCAGTAAGTTTAGATGTCGCTCAAACCAGAGCAAGAGCCACCACTTCAATTCCAGAGCTGAAGCACGGTCAAAACCGCGAAATGCGGGAAGTTAAAGAGAGAGAGAGAGAGAGAGAAAGAAAGAGAGAGAACTCACTGAGCAAGGTCGCCGAGCTGGCGCAAGACTCCGACGAGTCCAGCCATGGCAACGCCTTCCAGAAGAGCTTCTGGATCATCTTTATCGGCCGCTCGGTACAGCTCCGGATCCGACAAGCTGTACTCATTCCTTATCTGGTACCTCGCTAGTGGCATTCTTCCAATTCAGCAATACCAAACCCTAATCTCTCCGATTACTTGCCTCCGTTCTTTGATCTTCCGGCGACTCTGCTTCTCCGTTTCACCATGGAAGAGAGAGAGAGAGAGAGAGAGAGAGAGAGAGAGAGATTTTGGGGTTTGAGAAATGAACGAACGAGGGTGGTTTGTGAGTGAAGAACGTGAAGACAGAGAGAGAGAGAGAGTGAATATTTATTATTTGAGGAGGTAATAATAAATTTCGAAAAAAAATTAGAATATATGAATTTTAAAATATNCTTTGGTACCCTTTGGGGTTATTTTGTAATTTTAACCATAACAAATTTTGCAAAAATTACATATTGACCCCAAAAAATTTTCAAAAATTACAAATAGGTCCCTGGATACATATTATCTAGGTACTAAAATGAAAACTTTTAAAAAAATTTGGGGTCAATATGTAATTTTAGTAAAATTTGTTGTGGTTAAAATTACAAAATAATTCCAAAGGGTACCAAAGTGTTAATGGAGAATACCACAGGGTACCAAAGTGTCAAGTTTCAAACTACAGGGTACCAAAGTGAAATAGGGTCAAACCACAGGGTACCAAAGTGTAATTTACCCTAGTTTTTTTATATTTGTATTAGAGTATAGGTAATTATAGGTATTTGAATAGGGGTATGTTAGTAATTGGATATGAAATATGTAATGAAATGAGTTTGTAATGAAGTGATATTTTTGTAATGACTTTATAATTGGAAAACAAACACCCATATAGCACTGTAGCTTAAGTTATGTAATGAAAATGGAAATAATGAAATTGTAATGAAAAGATAATGTCCAAACAAACATGCCCTTAGAGGCCTCCAACGGCTAGATTTCTTCCGGAAGACAAAAATATAGCGAGTTCCAAAACCCTATTCAATAGCATAGCTCACTGCCTCACTCTGCCACTTTCGTTTTCAAATGCAAAACGAGAAACATAAACAACCACAGCCACAGCCACAGCTTCATTCATATCCATGGAGAATCAACGTTCAAGCGAAGGCCAAAAACTTCATCTTCAGATTCAGAGCCACAAATTTCGGATCCAATTGGACCCACCATCGCTTCTCTCTCATCTTCAAGCTCCGTAATCTCTTCGCCTTCACACTGATTTCACAAAGACCAGCGTCAAATCCAAATCCAATTTCTTCCAAATCGCGCCTAGGGTTCCTCCGAACCAGATTCGTCAACGCGATTGGGAAATTCCGAGCTCGAATTAACAGAAAGAACCGAACTCAGAAATTCCGAACTCCAATTAACACAAAGAATCGGTCTGATTCTGGAAACAGAGGACGGATTCGAAATGGCTCGCAGGTTAATTTCTGAATCGATTTCTAGGGTTTTTGAAGTTTGAAGTGAGATTGTGTAGAACTTATTAATTGACTGATATTTTCAGGTGCTGATGAATCGAATTGGATGCTTGATGGTGTGGATTGTGGCGTTAGTGGCTCGGATTATGTGGAATTGGAAGATGAATCCAACGAGAGGTACGATTTTTGTTTGTTTGAGTTTTGTGATTGCGTTTTTTCTGAAGAAATTTCGAAGATTTATGAATGCGAGTAGTATTTGCGTGGTAGTAGTAGCAACAATGGCTTCTTTCGTATTATGTGATTTTAATAATTATTTAGAGACTTGGAATAAATTAGGTGGACTCTGTTGTGGTCAGTAGATTTTACATGTTTGAATGGATTTTGACAGATAATTTATGCCTTCTTTCTTGTTTTGATAATATAATTTTGTATGCATGTATGATATACTTAATGAATATTAGGAATTCTTGTTTTGGCTAGACCAAAAAGAAAAAAAAATTACACAATCAAACTAATATTTTAAAAAGAGTAAACTAACTTTTTAGTCCCTAAATTATCAAAGCTGTACAATCAGGTCCTCGAATTATGTTCACTCGTTGTAAGTTGCACCCTCCGTTAGCCAGGCGTTCCAAAACTGCTGATGTGGATCGTTAGAAGGCTTATGTAGACCGTTAAGTACTGATGTGGTAGTTAACGTGCCACGTCAGTATTTAAAATGACAAAAAAAATTTGCCACCTCATTTTTAAATTAACAAATAAGCATTTGAACCCTAAAGAAAATTTTGCCGCCTCTTTATTTCAAAATGCACGTTTTAGTCCCTCCATCTACACGCCAACCCATTCGACTGGTTTGGGGTGTGGATGGATTGGGTCTAGAGTTCGATCGGTTAGGGGTGTGGGGTTTGTTCAAATGGTTTGTGATTTGGTGGTTTGGGGTGGGGTTCGATTGGCTTTAACTATAGGTTCGAATGGGTTGGGGTGTGGATGTTGGGATGTGGATGGAGGAACTAAAACCTGCGTTTTGAAATAAATAGGTGGCAATTTTTTTTTCATTTTGAGTCCTGACGTGTCAGTTAACGGTCCACATCAGCATTTTTGGAAGGTCTCATTAATTGAGGGACCAACTTACAATGAGTCAGCATGATTCGAGGACCTGGTTGTACCATTTTGATAATTCAAGGACCAATTTGCCAACACCTATATAATTCAGTGACTAAAAAGTTAGTTTACTCATTTTAAAATTGACATGAGTAAGCTAATTTTACTAACAAAATGAGAATGTATGATGACATTCTATGGGCCTGTTTGGGTGAACATTACTTTTTCATTATCTTTCCATTATCCTCATTTTCATTACATAACTTCATCTACAGTGCTATATGGGTGTTTGTTTTGCAATTATAAAGGCATTACAAAAATATCATTTCATTACAAACTCATTTCATTACATATTTCATATCCAATTACTAACATATCCCTACTCAAATACTTATAATTAGGGGTGTACACGGGCCGGGCCGGGCTGGGTTTGACCCTGGCCTGAGGCTCGGCCCGACTTATGGTCGGGGCTATTTTTTTGGCCCGAGACCCGGTGAACCCGGGATGATGCCGGGCCGGGTAAATAACAATCGGGCCGGGTCGGGGCTATTATAAAAAAACTGGGCCTGTTGGAATTTTTTCACTTTTTTCTCGTTGGGTTGCTGATTTTTTTTTTTTAAACTGGGCCTGCTATGTTTGCACATAAATTACATAAACTGGGCCTGCTATGTTTGTAGATTTTTTTTAAATTGAATCCTAAAAACTTATAAATTGCTGTCGCTGGATGCTTGATCAGTTGATCCTAATTTTTTTTTGAAAAAATTACTTCGAAGTTCTAACTAGAAATTAGGCTACTTGTTTGCACATAAAATTCCAACTCCTATTTGGATAAAACTACTTTAACAATAAAACATACTATAAATCCTATCTTACCTTTATGCCAACTAACAACCCTTGATGCCAATATCACCTTCAAGTTCATTATGCCAAACAAGCAATCAACACCAAAATGCAAAACAAATCCATAATCATAAATTATCCATTACAAACAACCAAATAACACCAAAATACTAAACATGAACATAATTCACCAATTAGTCCATTACAAACAACAAACCAAACAATTAGCAAAACCAGCAATTAGTCCATTAACAAATCATCAAAGATCAAACATCCATCGTTACATCTTCTTAATAGTTGAAGCCCCATAAACATCTACAAAAAAATTAATAAATATTGTCAAATAAAAATTACAAACTTGAATATTAATTATTAAGTATGAGTTGAAGAGTATTAACATAAAATAAAAGTATGATTTACAAAGCTTACCAGATGCAACAATTAGTCAAAGATCAAACATCTATCATCACACATCTTCAGTGATAGTTGGAGCCTCTGAAGCATCTACAAAAAAATCAATAAATATTGTCAAATACAAATTACAAACTTGAATATTAAGTATGAATAGAAGAGTATTAACATAAAATAAAAGTATGATTTACAAAACTTACCAGTTGCAGCACTTTCAGTCTCATCATATTGATCGTAAGGACGCTTAGGTAAATTGAACTTGGATTTTAACCAATTTTGAGTACAAATGAGTGCTTCAACCATCTTCGGAGACAAAGAGCTTCTATATACATCAAGCACACGTCCTCCAGTGCTAAAACTAGACTCAGAAGCCACAGTAGAAACTGGCACGGCCAAGACATCACGTGCAAGAAGGGAAAGAATTTTATATTGCGCTATATTCTCTCGCCACCATGTCAAAATGTCAAAAGAAGGCACATTTTCATGGAGATCAGCCGCGAGATACTTATCCAAATCTGATTTTTGTTGAGCCACAATTTCATGAACCTTTCTTTGTGACAGCCAGTTATCTTTGAGAATTGATGTAGAAACAAAGTCAGGCAAGAGTAAATCTTCTGAATCTTCACTAACTTGTGATGACTCATCTACTTGTTCGGGAACACGGTCTTGTTGATTAGCTTCCCTTGAGTACGCTTCAAACAAGCGAAACAAAGCATCCTTGACCATTGTCTTCATGGACTCACATAATTGTGGATCTTCATACATATTACGAAAAGCATGATTCACATATTGAAGCTTATATCTAGGGTCCAAAACCACCCTGATAACTATTAAAGGATTCAAATTCTGTGGTTTCCCCAATATTTGTCATATTTAGACTTCATCTTGGTAGCCATATCTTCAATGAGAGGATCTTTAAGCTTAATGCTTGCATTCAAAATAGTTTGAACAAGTGCAATGTCATGGAAGCATGCATTGGATGTCACATATAGTGATCCAAAAAATCTCAATGTAATGCTATAAAAAACTTTTAAAAATTGAACAAACACACGAGCATTATCCCAATCCAAACTCATGGGAGGACCTTCTCGATCTCTATTGTCAAAGAAATACATACGATATCCATTATCCTGCAGATCCATCGTCTAAAACACCTTTTGGAACTTAAGGGCACTTTCTAACATCATGTATGTAGAATTCCACCTAGTATCAACGTCCAAGCACAAAAGAGAACGAGACTCAATTTTCTCAAGTTCAACCAACTCTTTGAATTTCAGAAGTCTTGCAGGAGAGGATCTCACATATCTAACTGCATTTCTAATAGCAGCTATAGAGAGACTCATGTCACTCAAACCATCTTTCACAACCAAATTCAAGATATGAGCACAACACCTCACATGCAAATAATCTCCATCACATACTAATCCATCCCAATTCTTCAATCTTCTTTTCAAATGACCCACAACAGTGTCATTAGAAGCTGCATTGTCAACAGTTATAGTGAAGACTTTTGAAATACCCCAATCAGACAAACATTTTTCAACTTCTTGAGCTATTGTGTCACCTTTATGATTCTCAACCACACAAAAATTCAGAATTCTCTTCTGATAATTCCAATTATCATCAATGAAATGCGCTGTAAGACTCATATAATTGGCATTTTGACAAGATGTCCAAGTGTCTGTAGTGAGTGAAACACGCAAAGCAGATTTCTTGAGAAAAGTCTTCATCTTAGCGGATTCTTCAAGAAATAATTTGTAACAATCTCTAGAACTGTCACTCTTGATGGCACAGGAAATCTAGGTTCTAGGCGATAGTTATAGTCTACAAACCCTTCACCCTCCACAACTCTAAAAGGTTGCTCATCACATATCACAAATTTTGCTAGAGCTTTCCGACATTCTTCTAAGCTATATGTGTGAGGGACTAAGCTTCTTCTAGGAGGACACATCGGCTGCTTTTCCCCTTCAAGGTATGCCAACATGGGTTGTTTCTTGTCTTTGTTCCTATTTGGGTTCTTCTTACAATCTTTAAGGTGCTTCTTCAAGGAATTGGTGCCATGTTTGTTTGGGTCACATGCATAATGGCACGGGCAATAGTTGCATTTGGCTCGTATTTGACCTCCTGTCTGCTCTAGAGGAAGTTTTTGGAAATGTTCCCATACACTAGACTTGTTTTGAGGGGTCTTTCTCTTCTTAGCCCAACATCCGTACTATCAGTAGCAGCGGTTGAAGCTATATTGCTAGGAGTAGGATTTGAAGCTTGTACTTCACTTTGGGTATTTTGATTAGGTGTTGAACCTTGGGCTTGACTTTGGGCATTCTTAGATTCCATTGCAAATCTAAAACATAAACACACACTATGTTTTTTACATTCTAAAAGACTAAAACACTCTATCAACTAACAACAATGAGGGTATTGATAGTGTGTTTTAGTCTCATTGTTGTTACCCTCATTGTTTTTTAGTCTTTTAGAAAGTGTGTTTTAGTCTTTTAGAATGTAAAAAACATAGTGTGTGTGTTTATGTTTTAGATTTGCAATGGAATCTAAAAATGCCCAAAGTCAAGCCCAAGGTTCAACACCTAATCAAAATACCCAAAGTGAAGTCCAAGCTTCAAATCCTACTCCTAGCAATATAGCTTCAACCGCTGCTACTGATAGTACGGATGTTGGGGCTAAGAAGAGAAAGACCCCTCAAAACAAGTCTAGTGTATGGGAACATTTCCAAAAACTTCCTCTAGAGCAGACAGGAGGTCAAATACGAGCCAAATGCAACTATTACCCGTGCCATTATGCATGTGACCCAAACAAACATGGCACCAATTCCTTGAAGAAGCACCTTAAAGTTTGTAAGAAGAACCCAAATAGGAACAAAGACAAGAAACAACCCATGTTGGCATACCTTGAAGGGGAAAATCAGCCGATGTGTCATCCTAGAAAAAGCTTAGTCCCTCACACATATAGCTTAGAAGAATGTCGGAAAGCTCTAGCAAAATTTGTGATATGTGATGAGCAACCTTTTAGAGTTGTGGAGGGTGAAGGGTTTATAGACTATAGCTATCGTCTAGAACCTAGATTTCCTGTGCCATCAAGAGTGACAGTTGCTAGAGATTGTTACAAATTATTTCTTGAAGAATCCGCTAAGATGAAGACTTTTCTCAAGAAATCTACTTTGCGTGTTTCACTCACTACAGACACTTGGACATCTTGTCAAAATGCCAATTATATGAGTCTTACAGCGCATTTCATTGATGATAATTGGAATTATCAGAAGAGAATTCTGAATTTTTGTGTGGTTGAGAATCATAAAGGTGACACAATAGCTCAAGCAGTTGAAAAATGTTTGTCTGATTGGGGTATTTCAAAGGTCTTCACTATAATTGTTGACAATGCAGCTTCTAATGACACTGTTGTGGGTCATTTGAAAAGAAGATTGAAGAATTGGGATGGATTAGTATGTGATGGAGATTATTTGCATGTGAGGTGTTGTGCTCATGTCTTGAATTTGGTTGTGAAAGATGGTTTGAGTGACATGAGTCTCTCTATAGCTGCTATTAGAAATGCAGTTAGATATGTGAGATCCTCTCCTGCAAGACTTCTGAAATTCAAAGAGTTGGTTGAACTTGAGAAAATTGAGTCTCGTTCTCTTTTGTGCTTGGATATTGATACTAGGTGGAATTCTACATACATGATGTTAGAAAGTGCCCTTAAGTTCCAAAAGGTGTTTGAGACGATGGATCTGCAGGATAATGGATATCGTATGTATTTCTTTGACAATAGAGATCGAGAAGGTCCTCCCATGAGTTTGGATTGGGATAATGCTCGTGTGCTTGTTCAATTTTTAAAAGTTTTTTATAGCATTACATTGAGATTTTCTGGATCACTATATGTGACATCCAATGCATGCTTCCATGACATTGCACTTGTTCAAACTATTTTGAATGCAAGCATTAAGCTTAAAGATCCTCTCATTGAAGATATGGCTACCAAGATGAAATCTAAATATGACAAATATTGGGCGAAACCACAGAATTTGAATCCTTTAATAGTTATCGGGGTGGTTTTGGACCCTAGATATAAGCTTCAATATGTGAATCATGCTTTTCGTAATATGTATGAAGATCAACAATTATGTGAGTCCATGAAGACAATGGTCAAGGATGCTTTGTTTCGCTTGTTTGAAGCGTACTCAAGGGAAGCTAATCAACAAGACCGTGTTCCCGAACAAGTAGATGAGTCATCACAAGTTAGTGAAGATTCAGAAGATTTACCCTTGCCTGACTTTGTTTCCACATCAATTCTCAAAGATAACTGGCTGTCACAAAGAAAGGTTCATGAAATTGTGGCTCAGCAAAAATCAGATTTGGATAAGTATCTCGCGGCTGATCTCCATGAAAATGTGCCTTCTTTTGACATTTTGACATGGTGGCGAGAGAATATAGCGCAATATAAAATTCTTTCTCTTCTTGCACGTGATGTCTTGGCCGTGCCAGTTTCTACTGTGGCTTCTGAGTCTTGTTTTAGCACTGGAGGACGTGTGCTTGATGTATATAGAAGCTCTTTGTCTCCGAAAATGGTTGAAGCACTCATTTGTACTCAAAATTGGTTAAAATCCAAATTCAATTTCCCTGAGCGTCCTTACGATCAATATGATGAGACTGA
>QANZ01024704.1:13262-24552 GCA_003254925.1 Chamaecrista fasciculata | reverse complement strand
GGACACTTTACAATTTTATTTTGAGGATTTGAGACTAAAATGAATGAAGATGATGAAAAAAAGGGGGAATTGAGAATAATGGAATAAAAATGGGTCAAGGACCTAATTGTTGAACTTAGACATTTTTTTAGGGTTTAGGGTTTTAGGGTTTAGGGTTTAAAGTTTTTAATATTTTTAAGGACTAAATTGGAATGTTTGAAAGAGTTTTGGGACACTTTACAATTTTATTTTGAGGATTTGGGACTAAAACGAATGAAGATGATAAAAAAGAGGGGGAATTAAGAATAATGGAATAAAAATGGGTCAAGGACCTATAAGTGCAATGAGAAAATGTTTATGTGTCACTATTTTATGACGTGGCAGCTTTTTTTTTTTTGGAATATAACGGTGCTGACGTGGCGATAACGGGACACGTCAGCGCATAACGGGACACATCAGCGTCCGTTATGGCCACGTCAGCATTTTTGTAACGCCAATATGACGGAAGGACCAATTAGTGCAGGTTTGCAAAATTCGGGGACTGGCTTGCACAATGGGAAAAATTCAGGGACCTATCTGTCAGCGAGTGCATAAATCAGGGACCGGAAAGTTATTTTACTCATTCTTCAAAGTTGAATCAACCACACTAAATTGGTAGACTAATTTGATAAAAATCATTGAACTATTTATCTATGTTCAATATGTGAATGATAAAAAAGATATTGACTTTGACAAAAATTATATGGTGAGATACATATACATCGACCGAGTCAAATTATGTTAGATCAGTGTATACCCTCAGATCTGACTCGGTGAAATACAAACTGAGTTGGTCCATACGGTATTAGGCTAGGCTGGGATGGGTATCTTATTGGTTTTGAAAATAAAATAGTATATATAATTCTTATCTTATTTTAATATGTTTTTGAATTGTTAACTTATATATATTAATACATACATCTATGGTTAGACAATTCTTCAAGATTGAAACAACCATACCAAATTGATAGACTAATCTATGTTGAAATTCTCAAACCATTCTTTGTAGACTAATAATATGGTATATAAAGAGGTATTTTATAATGTAGAGTTCTCTTCACTATTTAACTAATGATTTTATTATTACAATAATGATTACTATGTGTCTATAATTTTTTTGTCTTACAATCAAATAATTTGTAACTAATTACACCGTATAGTTATGTATCGTAATGTGTTATCATTTGTTATATTTTCTTGGTTCTTTTTGCTTAATAGGTTTTTCAATATAGTAAATGTTTATTCTTTGTATAAACTACTTAGTCTAATTTAACCGAATACTTATAAATTATTTAATAATTGTGCGTAAATAACATACATTTCTTCTATAGACCAAACTATAATTAAAACTTCAGTTCCAAAATATGTAAATGTTATAATTGTCTACTACAACAATTCAAACTACTGCCATATATAGAAAGTATTAATGATTTGTTTAGAAAGAAGGAATCAAGGAGAGCGGTTGCATGTGTAGAAGATTACAAGCGAAGGAAGCGTCAAATTTGATGAGTTGATAAGCTTTAATTTCAACCTCAGAAACGCATTTCATACGCAATATTATATATATATATATATTATAATTAAAATGAAGACACAGTTGGGGACAGAAAACCTACTATTTGCACTTTAGATTGAATTTACACCCAATTAATTAATCAGTCTCTAAATAATTGAAATATACTATTTTGTCTTTAAATTATTATAATTGTTGTTAACTATTTGGTCTCTTCTGATCATTTGTTTTTGAATTTGAACTAACTTTATATTTTTTGTCCCTAAATTTGTACTTAATTAATACTATTTAGTCCTTAAATTTCTTTAGAATTTTTACTTTTTGATCCCTGAATTTGACCCAAAGACTAAATAGTTAACAATTGTAATTTCTCAAAAACTAAATAATATATTTTGATTATTCAAATACTGATGAGTTAAATTAGTATAAATTTAAAGACCAAATATTATATTTTCTTTAAATATTGATATATACAATGATTAATACAAGCGGGGCCTTTCATTAAAAAATAAAAAACATGTGGGGCCAAAATCAAACTTAAAAAAATTAAGCACATACCTTCACTTTATTCGTGGATGGAATCAAAGAAAGCTACTTTTTGTGATCAACACTTTGCTCTTCAATCTCTACCAATCACTCACTACCACATATATAATAGATATATCTCTTTAACTCAATTAGTAATTCTTAATTAGATATGTGCTGTGAAAAAAAATATTATCTTCCTTTATGCCAATTTGGGTTTGAGATTTTCTTGATATTTTTTTTTTAGTGTGAATCTTTATATGTTACGTTAGACATTTAAGCATTTGTGAGATAAGGCATGCGCACCTAACCCAGGTTTAAAGTATTCTTCAAACATATCTTTCTCATCTTACTAAAATCATTTCAATTTGAATATACGAAAGCTTTATTGCCAA
Organism: Chamaecrista fasciculata; assembly: GCA_003254925.1. Lineage (NCBI taxonomy): Eukaryota > Viridiplantae > Streptophyta > Magnoliopsida > Fabales > Fabaceae > Chamaecrista > Chamaecrista fasciculata. Next base: position 22,101 of record QANZ01024704.1, on the reverse strand, counting down.
CTTTATCTTATTACTACAGTTTTTAATTTATACTTAGAGCCTAGACAAGACATACCCATCGTTGAAATTTAATTAATTCAGAGATTTATTCAATTTATTCAGAATGGAGACCTAATAATAGTGCCAAATGAATATATTGATAATATTGGGCCCGAGCCCAATGACTGGTATCCTCATTTTAGATTCCACAGAATACTTTGACCCAAAAAAGGAAAAAGAAAATTCCACATAACAAGTGAAATGTTATAAAATATAAGAAATAAGGATATTCAAAATAGAGAGAAAAGTAGGAGGAGAGAGTGATTCTTTCATTCAACTGTTATCATCAACTTTACATCAACATCTAAAGCCTCTATTTATAGGCTAAAGGATCTATAAGGGAGATGTACCAACTTAATGTACATAATGAAGGGATAAGGTCATATTCATGTACATAGAGAAAGTAAAGGAAAACTCAAACTTCTATGCATAGAGAATACCAAAAGACAAATGTGGATATTCACAAACATAATTATTTATAACACTCCCCCTTGAATATTCACAATTTATTGATACGCATTACATGCTGCCTCATTAAAAACCTTGCCAGGAAAACCCAGTGGGACAAAACCATGGCGAAGGGAAAAAGAGTACAGCGCGTATCTCCCCCTCATCATAACATCACTAAGGATCTTTTAATTTCCGCATTCAAATCTGATGAACCAATTTCTCAAATGTTGCAATTGGCAATGCCTCCATAAATAAATTTGCTAAATTATCACTTGAGCGAACTTGTTGAACTTCTATGTCGCCTTGCTTTTGATATCACAAGTAAATCTGCTAAATTCTCTTTTAGCTGACCTATACATGTCATATTATCTTCATACAATAAGGTTGACAGAGCTCCCTGCAAAAACAAATTACACATGTTCTGGATATGTTGAATTAGTAGTCTCAACTAAACACATTTTTTATTTGCCTTATGCATTGTCTCTGAAGGTCAGATAATCAGCTAGCATCTACATCATCAAGTAATGATGAACTAAATCTATTTAAATAAAATAAACCTTTATCTTTAAAATATTTTTTCATTCCTTGTCAATGTCATTGATTAAGGAAGAACTATATCTCGCTAGCAAGTATACAGAAAACATTAATCCTCTTATAATATTAAGATATGGTACTACAAGACCAAAGAATTTCATCTTCATTTGAGGTTAATAGGATACTTTATCACTTCAAATGATTTATCTAACCATCATGGTTACACCATGTCCATGCACCTTATCCATTTTGAAAGTATCTCAATATACTGTTTACATAATATGAGTAATAACCTCACTATTATAATATACTTACTTAATCAGTAAGATGAGACAAAATTTTATCTTTGCAAAATCTTTCTTGCAAAACTATCAATATTGTACTATGTTTTGAACTCTTCAAGAGTTCCAACAATAACAAATATACACAGTTTGATATCTCAAATAATATTTCTTGAGATAACTGTACCACATATGTCCAAGTTTTGTTTTTCAAACTCATGTAGGATTTTATTCATCTTTATTGAATAAGACATCTGACATGTTTCCTATAATCCTTCAGGGATTTGCATATAAACTTCATTGTCCAATAAGCCATATGAATGGACTATAACCATAGTCATTATATGTATATCAAGTTTGTTCATACAATGTCAGACTACTAAAATATTTGAAGGGGGTCGCATCCATCTTCGGGATTGCATCCATCTCTAGAGAATATGTCTTTACATCTTCAATGTGAGACCTTTGAGTTTATATCTTACGACTTTAGCCTTTCATTTTCATTACGATTTTACTCATAAACTCATTTGTACCCCCACTAACTTCACACCCTCAAATATTTGGACATCAAAAGCCTTTTATAAACAGTCAGATCATATATTCAAAAATAATTGCATCCACCACGGGAGAATTAAACTCCTTAAAATAAATTTCTAGTCTTTGTATCTCAAAAATTTCAATTCTCTTATTTCTTTTCGCACAAAGACTTATTTATATTTAACTGATTGTACACCATCATGCTGACTATACACCATTGTAATACCCCGTGTGTAGAAAAGGACTAAATTGCAACTTCTGAAAGTTGTAATGATAATATGAGTAATTATATTTTTTACAGTATACACATGACAAGAGGGATTAAAATAAGATGAATAAGGAAGTTGTAAGAGAAAATAAGTTTTAGGGAGTGTTTTAATAGAAGTTAGAAAGTTTGGGGGGAAGAATTATAGTTTTCCCCAAAGTTTTTAAGAAAGCAATTATAAGATAGAAGAGGAAGAAGAATCGGGCAGAGGGAGTAAAATTTCTGGATTGAGAAAACAGAGTGACGGAAGTGGAGGAAGGGCGAAAGAAATGGAGGTTTCTCCACATCCAACGGTCCGTTTTGGACGTTCTACCAGTCGAATTGAAGCTTAGAGAGAGACGAATCTAACCCTGGTTCGAGTTTGCAATTCCAACGGTTGGATTGAGAGAGAAGCGAGATCGAAAAATGACGCTGGAGTTGGAAAACATACAGAATTTCTGAAGTTTGGGGACTAAATTGTTCCTAGGTAGGGTTCTTCTCTTCCTCCTCACTTCAAAACAGTACTTCTCTCATTTGTTTGCTTAGGATTTTCTGAAGTTGTATGATTATTTGATAATCTTGATGAATTTATGTTTTATGGCATGGAAGAGTCATTTATGGCATGATAAGAGTTGTTTATTGTAATTAAAGTTTGTTGAATATGTTTAGAATGAGAATTTGTCAAGAATACTTGAAGTTTTAGAATTAGGGTTTATATGTGTTTAGGAGATTTTGATGAATATATGATGTTATAATTGAAATTTTTAATGGGTTTTGTATATGTATGTTGAATAAGTGATACTTTGATGATTGAAAATTAAATGGTTAAAGAATATGAATTTGATTGTGAATGAGTATGGAATAGAGTTAGAGAATGAATTGGAATAATTGGATGAGATAAGTATGAATGTATGTATATGACTTGAATAATGAATGTGTTTGGTTTTGAACAATGAATATGGAAGATGTAATAGAATGATAGAGGTATTGGTATGTTTGGAATATAATGATAAGTTGAATATTGAAATAGCTATTTAAATGAAGAAGAGTTAGATAAATGTGTGTGATGTGTTAATATTGTGTCCAAGTATGTATTTGATTATACTACTTGGATATCATGTTAAGTAAGAAATAGAATATGAGATTGTATGATGTTAATAAAATAAGAGAATATGTTTGTGATGATTGATTGATACTATGCTGAGACTGGATATTGGTTATTGATTGAGATTGTGTGTATACCGTGTCATGATGCATTGAGGAATGAGATCCTCCCCATTATTCGGGATGAGTATTTGGGTAATGTCCTTTGGTGGATTCCATTGGATTGCCTAAGGTGGATTCCTTAGGTGACAGGCCGTTGGATTGTGCACGCCGGAGGACGCTCTGGGAGGCCTTGGTCTATATGACCACTGATTTTATGATCATGACACTTGTGCTGGTTTACCTAGATCGGGGTATAGGTTGACGCGATGTCACCGCCAGCTTTATGGTATTATTGATTATGATGATGTGATGTTGTTGAGTTGGTATTCCTGTATAGAGGTATGAAACCCTATATGGATTTAAGGGTTGACACGATGTCCCCGCCAGCGTTGTGGTATGAATGCTGTTATGGATAAAGTGTTTTCCAATGATTGTGAAATAGTTGATGGATTATTATACGGTTGTATTATCTTATGTGCTGGATTACCTACTTTGAGGTATCGGCTGACTTGACTGTCACTGCCAACTTCCTGTTTTACAAATATTGTAATACTTGTTAATTTGGTTGGTTATTATTCAATAAAGATGTAAGGTGATGATTATTAATTGGTTGATGTTTAGTGGTTAGTAGACATGTATGTTTATTAACTGTGCTTGTATGCTAGAAATGCATGTTGTGAACTTGTGTTTGAAGTTTGTTGTTGAGTGGGGGACTGTGGTTCAAGTAGAGAGAATCCAACCCTGCTGAGAATCTCCCCAGATTCTCACCCTACAACATTTCAGTTGTGTGATTGCAGGTCATAATCTGTCTTGTTCGTGCTGGAAGATGTGCTGGACGGTCAGAGATAGAGAGATTTTAATTTATTTGTATCCTGAGTTAGGCCCTGCGTGGCTTTTGTAGAGGCTGAGCCTCATGTTTTTTTAGTTTTAATTTGGGTCATTTATCTCTAGTCTCTTATTTGATATAAGAATTATCCTTAATTTTATAAGGATGTTACAACCATCATGCTGACTGTACACCATCATGTCTCTGGACTTCAAGTCCAAAAATTTTCTCGAGTGAGTTTTACTCATCTTGGATCCTTTCTTGTCAATTTGCCCAATATTCACGTCGACATCCTTCGACGAATTATTATTCATGATCCTCAATGTTTTATAATTTGTAATTTGTAGCGCTACATTATATGTAAATACTTTGTCGAACTGTTTGGCAGACACCTAGGTGCTAGACTTCTTCTCTTCTTCCCAAGAGAATACGGGAACCCAATCTACGAATCTTGAATCTTCAAGAACGGTTCTTGAAGACTCTACAGAAGTGGCGCACAAAACCCTTACACACAACTCAAAACCCTAATCCTATTAGGGTTAGGTCGACTTCTCTCTTTCTCTAGGGAAAAGTCGATTTTTAGTCTAACTAAAATAGGGTTATTCGACTTGTGTGGGTGTGTGTGTATTTATAGAGTCTCTTTAGGGAACCACATTCCCTAACTCATGAAATTAAGGGAGTTATTATAATTAGGAAATAGGGGTTCCTAAAATCTTGAATTATGATATTACACTAATATTATAATTCAAAACTAAAAGGCAATTTAAATTTAAATTTCAAGATCAAATCTTGAAAACTAAATCTTGAATGCCCAATCCCCATTGGTCAAGAGGATTTGAATTCCTAATTAAAATATTACATTACTATCTTAATTTGAAATTCAAGATGCAATCTTGAAATCCAAAATGCAAGATCAAATCTTGACCATTGGATCAAGCCATGCGCCATCCTCCTTCACCATTTTAAAAGAATTTAATAAATAAGATAACAACCCTAACTCTTAGGAAGTTATCATTATCTTATTAATATCCCTAACAAATTGAATTAAAATATTACCCTAATATCTTAATTCAAATTTGAATCTTGAAATCAAATTCCCTAACAATATTGAATTAAAATATTACCCTAATATCTTTAATTCAAATTTGAATCTTGAAATCNCTAGCTCATGACTAAACCCATGCAGGACTCTCCGGGTCGATCCAGCAACTTGTAACCCCTTACATAATTGCACCATGACTCTCGTAAAGCATCTCATGCGTGTATCTCCATACACCGAAGTCTTGCTGGTCTTAGTTCATTCACATTCCCACATGAATAATCGACTAGGGACAGTTTAAAATAATTATCACATAATTATCAAGGATTGTTATCACAGTAAACATGCTAATAATATGATAACGACTCAATTTATCATCCATAAATTAGTCAATCAATATGTTCATACATATAAAATGATTGGCCCTAGGGCACAATCTCCATCAAACTCCCACTTGCACTAGGTACAATAATTAATCAAACTGTTCCTACACTAGGAACATCCATTAATGTGCCTAATCCCCATCGACGTTACATGGCGTTCATGTATGACCCGTGCAAGAGGTTTCATAAGAGGATCGACAACATTATCCTCGCCTGCTACTTTACATATCTTGACATCACCTCTGTCAACCATCTCAAGGTGATAATGTTTGAGTATATGTTTGGTCCTTTGATACCACTGTTGGAAAACTGTGGGGATCAAATCCCACTTGGTGTCGTTCCTGTCTCCACAGGGTGACCACCAAGCGCACCTCAGACATTAGTTTTACGGTCTACGTCTCCACGAGACCAACCCTATCATCGGGACCATATACTCAGCCTCCGTTGTAGAATCAGCAATCTTGGAACTTTTCCATCTCACGATGCCACCGTTCAGGAGAAACACGTATCCAGACTGCGATTTTAAATCATCTTGGTCGGTTTGGAAATTGGCATCTATGTAACCAATTACACATAGCTCTTTATCAGTTCCACCATAAACTAAGAATTCATCCTTAGTCCTTCTCAAGTACTGAAGGATGTTTTTGACAGCGGTCCAATGATCCTCACCAGGTTCTTGTTGGAACTGGCTCGTCATGCTCAGGGCAAACGACACATCTGGTCGAGTACACAATATGGAACACATGATGGATCCTATTGCTGAAGCATAAGGAATGCCACTCATGCGCTCTCGCTCATCAAGTGTCTTGGGACACTGATTCTTGCTCAGAACTAAACCATGATTCATCGGTATGAATCCCTTCTTGGAATCCTGCATACTGAACCGTTTCAGTACCTTATCCAAGTATGTACTCTGACTTAATCCAAGAAGCCTTCGAGATCTATCTCTATAGATCTTGATGCCTAGAATGTAGGCAGCTTCTCCTAAGTCCTTCATCGAGAATGATTTTCCCAACCAAGATTTCACAATCTCCAAGGTAGGGACATCATTTCAAATGAGCAATGTGTCATCGACATAAAGCACCAAGTAAACAATCGTGTTCCCACTAACCTTCTTGTAAACACAAGGCTCATCAAGGTTTTGCAAGAAGCCAAACTCTTTGACTACCTCATCAATACGATGATTCCAACTCCGTGATGCTTGCTTCAATCCATAAATGGATCTCTGAAGCTTGCACACCTTCTCTGGTTCCTCTGGACATACAAACCCCTCAGGTTGTGTCATGTACACATCCTCGGGTAGCCTTCCATTAAGGAATGTTGTTTTGACATCCATTTGCCATATCTCATAGTCATAATATGCGACTATGGCAAGGAGGATCCTAATGGACTTGGTCATTGCCACTGGGGAAACGCTTCATCATAGTCAATACCATGACGTTGAGTGAACCCCTTTGCAACTAGCGTGGCCTTAAAGACATTAACGTTGCCATCCATGTTGGTTTTCTCTTTGAAAACCCACTTGCACCCTACGGCTTTTACACCTTCAGGTGGATCGACTAAGGTCCATACCTTATTGTCGTACATGGATTGCATCTCTTCCTTCATGGCTTCAACCCATTTTTCAGAGTTGGGAGCCACAATAGCTTCTTGATAGGTGGTAGGCTCACCACGCTCCATGAGCAACATATCCTTGTTCTCAGTCATCAAAAATCCATATCTTTGAGGTTGAGAACGTGTTCTATGAGACCTTCGTGGTCCTTGTGCTACTAGAGGAGCTTCCACAACATCTTGTGGCTCTTCTCTAGTTTCTGTCTACGCCTCTAGAGTGTCTTGTGGATCTTGAATCTCTTCAAGATCTATCTTACTCCCACTGTCACTTTTGGAGACAAAATCCTTTTCCAAAAAGAATCCATTTCTGACTACAAACACTTTATTGTCAGATGGGTAGTAAACATAATACCCCCTTGTTTCCTTGGGGTATCCCACAAATAAACACTTGAGGGATTTGGGAGACAGTTTATCGTTAGGTTGTTGCTTAACATAAACTTTATATCCCCAGACCTTGAGGTAAGACAAATTGGGCCTCTTCCCATTCCATATCTCATATGGTGTCTTCTCAACCGCCTTAGACGGAATACGGTTAAGTGTGAACGCAGCAGTTTCTAAAGCATGCCCCCAAAAGCATGGCGGAAGATCAGCTTGACTCACCAAAGATCGGACCATATCTAATAAAGTCTGATTCCTCCTCTCAGAAACACCATTCCACTATGGAGTTCCAGCAGGGGTAAGTTGTGAGACTATCCCACAACATCTAAGATGATCAACAAAATCTTGGCTCAAATACTCGCCTCCTCGATCGGATCGAAGGGCTTTGATTTTCTTGCTAAGTTGGTTCTTTACTTCACTTTGAAATCTCTTCAACATTTCAAAAGACTCTGACTTGTGCTTCATTAGGTAGACATAGCCAAACCTACTGAAGTCGTCAGTGAATGTAATGAAGTATGAGTAACCACCTCTAGCTTGAGTACTCATGGGTCCACATACATCACTATGTATGATTCCCAATAAGTCAGGTGCTCTTTCACTATGGCCAGTGAAGGGCGCCTTTGTCATCTTACCAAGTAAACAAGATTCGCAAGTATCATATGATTCAAAATCAAATGAACTTAGAAGTCCATCTTTATGGAGCTTCTCTAGGCGTTTCTCGTTTATATGGCCTAAACGACAATGCCAAAAGTACGTAGGATTTGATTCGTTAATCTTAATCTTTTTGGTATCAATGTTATAGATATTGTTATCGTGTTGTCGTTCTAATTTTAAGATGTAATGATTATCTTGAAAATCACCATAAGCAAATAAAACATCATCTTTATAAATAGAACACCTTCCATTACCGTTTACACATGTAAAACCTTCCTTATCCAAATAAGAAAGGGAAACAATGTTTGAATTCAATGAAGGTGCATAATAACAATTATAAAATAAGCCCAGAGGGCAACACAAGCTCGTATGTTCCCACAGCAACAGCAGCAACTCTTGCTCCATTGCCCACACGTAGGTCCACCTCGCTTCTGTCCAGCTTTCTACTGTCTCTAAGACCCTACACATTTGTACAAATGTGAGAACCACATGCTGTATCTAATACCCAAGTGGTTAAAGTAGACAAGTGAACGTCTATAACGAAGATACCAGAAGTAGAGACCTCACTGCTCTTCTTCTTCTTTTGATCTTCCAAATACAATTTGCAATTTCTTAAAAGGCAAATCGCATCCTTTGCAGGCCTTGCCTTCTTGGTAG
>QANZ01024698.1:62162-81639 GCA_003254925.1 Chamaecrista fasciculata | reverse complement strand
GGGAATTCAAGAAAGGGTCCTTGAATTTCCACCTTTGATTTGAAGATTCAAGAAGAGTTCTTAAGTCTCATCGTTTGTTCTTGAATATTCAAGAACCGTTCTTGAGCATTCAAGATTCATAGATAACTGTTCCCGTTTTTCACTTGGGAAGAAGTGAAGGAGGCTAGCACCTGGGCATCTGCCAAACTGCTCGTGTGGATCACCGGTAGAGGAAGGACACTCGAAGTGGACTTCTCAATTCGCAAGTTCATACGCACCGATTAAATTATGGTAAATTTCTTTCCTTAACTGATATAAATGTTGATAGTGGATCCTGGAAGGAATCATAGGGAAGCCAAAAATTTTAATTTACCGTGTTTTCCGCTGCGCCGACCCTATGATTTCCCTACAACTGTATCATCATATGATACTTATTATGGCATGTTTATCCCATCTAATGCCTTGAGGTCCAAAACCGTTTTGATAACCCCATTAAGTCACATCCTATGTGACTCTTAGATCTTTATGGGACTGTATCATCATATGATACTTATTATGGCATGTTTATCCCATCTAATGCCTTGAGGTCCAAAACCGTTTTGACAACCCCATTAAGTCACACAATAAAACATGTGAATGGCTAGGTCCAAAACAACAAGGCCGAAGCCCAACCCCATATCATCAAGGCCCAACTGAACACGTGTCGCGTAGGCGATCACCGCTCCACGATGAACTAGATTTTAACAGGGTGTTTTATTGACGGCATTAAAACTTAAGATTTTCTAAAAGGGTTTGATTTTTAAAATGTTCCGTTTTATAGTTTAATTTTAAAACTCCTTTTAAAATTAAACGAGTCATGCCACACGTTTATTTCCCCATGTATCACATACATATAAACATGTGCACGGATCTTGCATCCTATGCAAAATCCCACGCTCGTATCGTATACGTGGTTGTAGCGTAAAATTTAAAATAGCATGTTAAAATTTCGCACCCTAAGCATACATCTAGCGCCTTGCATCACATACAAACTAAATGTATAAAACATATACCGTGTTTAGATATGGCCCATCTACCCTATAATCCTCTCAAGCCAATGAGAGAATTTTTCTAAAAAGAAAAATAAAATTACATAAGAGAAACCCCAGTTACATTGAGGTATAAACTGAAAGTAAAATTACAATAGAGTGGAGGGAGACGACACGCAGGCCGTATTTACCAAAAACCCTAGAGCCATATCCAACACCACACAATACACATATGAACAATTCATATAATTATGTCAAACACGGCATACAACAACACATATTAAAAACCATTTTTAAATTGTGTTCAATTTAAGGTTTGTGCAATTTTAACATGCCTTTCTTGAAATTAGGCCTATTATCAATAATTATAAAATTCAGGAATCACATTCAAGAATTTAAAGTATTGACCCAAAAATTTTAAAATTCATAATTTTAATAAATTTTCAGCCATCTCTATAATATTATAATTAAAACACTTTTAATTATAATTATATAGGGATTTTCGATTTTGGCCTTAAAGTTCACGAAAAATTTTCAAATCAATCCCATTGATTTCTTTATGTATCATATACATAAACTTGCACCTTATATTGTAGATCGAGTTTTTAAGAAAAACGTTCGGTGGATTTTTCGTAAAACCAAGCATGTGATTGAAAGCGGTAAACACACATATCATACATCATATGTATACAAAAATAGTTTTAAATCCAGGACTAGCGTGGCTCTGATACCACTGTTGGGAAATCCAGGCGCCAGAACGCAGCGGAAGCTAAATGTAAAATTAAAAATTTAAAGCGCCAAGCCCAAGATTTCCCGAACAGATCCGCTAGTTGAATTTAAAACCTGTTAAGATAGTGGTATACCTCACGAGTTCCAATCGGTTTGGTTGTACGGGGCATGTCCTAGAAGTCCACTCGTAGCGTCCTTCCTCCGCCGGTGATCCACACGAGCAGTTTGTCGGGCACCAAGGTGCTAGCCTTCTTGTTCTTTTCTCCAAAAGAACTAGGGACCAAATCTACAGAGCTTGGATTCAAGAACTCCTTCTTGAATCAAGAACACAAGGTGGCGCAAGGAAAGAAGAAGCCACAAGAACCCTTTCTTGTTCTTCTTCTCTCAAAACCCTAGCTATGGACAACTCTAATTTTTCTCTCACTCTTGGAAAAATCGAGTTTCTCTCTCTAGCTATGGAGGTTGGCGATTTTTCTCTCTCTCTACAAGGAGGAAGACAAAATCACAAAAATGAGCTAGGTCTAGTGGGGCTAGGCGACTTTCCCTATTTATTTTTATAAATAGGGAATTGATAATTATAATTAGGGAATCCCTAAATTATAAGATTATCAATTTATAAAATTATGAGATTACAATAATATCATAATTTTAGGACTTGAATATCTAATTAAAATATTACTTAATATTTCAATTCAAATTCAAATTGCAATCTTGGAGAATCAAATGGAAGATCAAATCTTTCATTGGGACCCACCAAGAAGGCGCCATGCTCCCTCCCATTATCCTTGAAATTTTATAAATCAAAACATTCCTAACTCTTAGGAGATTATAATCTTCCAATGATTTTGAGTTAAGATATTACCCTAATATCTTTGATTCAAATCTTTTAATATCTAGATCAAATCTTTTGAATTCAAACTCATGACTTAAATTAATAAAACAATTTTATTAATAAAATCATCAAAAGAGGCGCCACCCTCAAATCAATTTTAGAGAATTTAATAAATCAATAATCTCCTAACTTTTAGGAATCTTATCTGATTTATATTATTCCCTAATATTATAATTGTAAATAGATTAATCCCTATTAATCATTTAACAATTATTATATTTAAACTTGTCCCACAAATTTAAATATATCACAACTGTAGATTATTTAAGACAAGACTTAATGTCCCAGACATTTTGCTATGTCTTAAATTGTGTCACCGAAGTGACTCACGAATTAACCCTAATTCGTGTCCCTTTAAGCGGTGTCCTGATCCTGCTCATGTGTGACCCAGCAGGCCTCACGTGAAGTTGGCAGCAAGCCATCTCTATGACTTACAAGTCGTGAGCGGACTCTAGCAAGCCATCACGACTACCCAAAACACGTGAGTTATCGTTTTTACCAAAACCGACTTAACCTTAGTACCTCCTTGTCATAGACCCTATTGTCCTACGATATCTTAGTCATGGATTAGGCACAGGAAAGTCATCCATAATCCAAACCACAACTTTCTCGATCTTCTTGAGTAAGTCCCATTTCCCAGCGTGGCCACGCATTTCCTTGGACAAACTCATCGAGGGCGCCAGTTAGATATCTCTCATTTAATGAGGGACAAAATCCCTTTTTGGCCAATCCACATTCCTCAGCACGGCAATCAACCAAACCCGTACCTAGCCCTTATGTCTACCCTGCTACGGGCAACGTTAGACTAGGCCAAAGTCTGACAACTGCAACGCCGGAATAATGATGACCTCAGGTCTAAGGCGTCGTGACAGGCGTACAGGAGAGGCAAGTTGATGACTAAACCCATGCAGGACTCTCCGGGTCAGTCCAGCAACTTGTAACCCTTTACATAATTGCACCATGACTCTCGTTCCAGCATCTAGTGCATGCATCTCTATGCACCGAGGTCATGCTGGTCTTAGTTCATTTTCGCTCCCACGAAAACAATAGACCAGGGACATATTTAGATTAATTATCACATAATTAATCACGAATTGCTAACATAGTAAACATGCTAATAATATGATAACGACATAATTTATCTCCATAAATTAATCAATATGTTCAAAACATATTCACAAAATGATTGGCCCTAGGGCACAATCTCCAACACCTGGCTCGTCTTCAAAGCCTGCAGCGGCCGAGACATTCTGAGCAGAACCCGCTGTAGTGTGGCGGCGGGCCGGATTGGATCCCTGGGGGGTCCCAGTTGGTGTGTTGTGGATGGAGAGACTCTGAAACTCACGACGGAGGGCGTCCATCTGATCTTTTAGCATCCCACGGAAAATGGACATGATGTCCTGAGCTTCGAATGTAAGTCTTGTGGCGCCCGTCTGGGTCACAGGTGGTGCAGTTCGAGAGGGTCCCTCGTCTCTGAGTTCCTCCTGTCTGTGGCCCTCTTGAGTTCCCGGGGCGTGCTCCTGGGAATCGGAGGGGTCGTCCTCCAGAAGGTGATCATGGGGAGAGTCCTCGATGTTAGCCATAGCAAAATATGGTTCACCTAGTTCAGCAAGATAAACGTAGGTGAGTTAGCTTTTGATAAAAAGCAGGAAGGATGAGTGCGAGGGCTCGTGTATGGAAGAGATGGGTGGGAGCACGTGTTGATGAACACACGGCGTGAGGTCCCCACAGATGGCGCCAATGATAAACTAGAAAATGGACAAGCTTACCTAGTTCAACAAATGAGGGCTGCAAGAGCAATTGGATCGTCCAAGTATCTGCAAGAACTTCACAGGGGGGCCCTGCGAAGAATACTCCGACGCTCAAGTTAGTGTATGAGAGATATGAGAGCAAGAGAATTCTGAAAGGTGAGAAGTAGCTAACCTTAGTCTGCTGGGTTGAGCTCTATTTATAGAGCAGGGAGAGAGTGGTGGCTAGCGCGCGGGGCGCACCACGTAGCTGAACACGATCTCCACCAGCGGGGGTGGTGGAGACCGAGATTTGCGGGACAAGGCAATCGTGGGTGATTGCGTGTTGCGTTACTGGGCGGGCGCCAGGCGACTGGAGAACGTGGGTATGACTAAGTCCGTGGCCCACGATCTCCTCCAGCGAGGATTGCGGAACAAGGCAGTCGTGGGTGACTGCGTGTTAATATGGGGGCGCGCGCCATGACCCTTGATGGATCACGACTGCCCCTAAGTGTGCAGAGGGCACTCGATCGGCTCGAGTGTGCCTTGCTAGGTGTGGAGGGGAGAAAGGGCCCGGACCGAGGGCCATTAAGGCGTACGCCCAAATAGTGATGTATCATCTTCAAATCAACAATTTTTATTAAGTAAACCAATTGTATCAATTAAGAGTTAGGAAATTTTGATTAATTTTAAAAATTCAATAGATTAAAATGAAATTAATAAAACTTAAAGTGATGAAAATAGAACTCAATGTAAAGATTAGGGTTAAAAAATTATGTTTGCCATAAAATAATGCTATGAAAAAAGAGGTTGAAGTGAAAAAAATTAGGCAAAAGTACTCTTAGTACCTCAAAGTATGAGATCAGTTTTAGTTGTAATCCTAAATTCAATAATTTAGGACCAAAATGAAATATTTTACTAATATTTAGGACCAAAATGAAACATTTTGCCAATATTTAGGACCAATTTTAATATTTTGAAACATAATGGACCAAAATGAACATTATGACACACATTTAGGACCAAAATGACCCTTTGACCTTACAATATTAGAAAACCTTTTATTTTGTCTCTATATTTTTATGAACTCAACTAATCATTGTTTAAATGATGGAAATATATGATTTGTCTCTATATTTTAATTGTCAACTATTTAGTCCTAGTGATGATTTAACCCCTAAATTTGGATTAAGTTAATACTATTTCCTTCCTAAATTTGAACTAACTTTATATTTTTGGGTCCTTCTAATATGTGCCCTTACAGCACATGCTAAGGTGTCTTTTAATTAGTCAGGTTGGTTTTCAAACATTAAAAATTATCTTTTAAATGAATTTTCGTAGATTTCAAGATATGAGATGTTCTACTAACCAATCAGAAGAAACCTTAAAATGTTCCCTAATGGCACATGTTAGATAAATTCTATATTTTTTGGTCTTTGAATGTGTACATACAATTTGGTCTCTGGATTTTATCTAATTTTACACTTCTTGGTCACTAAATTTTTATTATTTGGTCCCTGAATTTGTACCTTTGCTTCTTGAATTTTACCAAATGACCAAATCATTGACAACTGCAATCATTTAATTGAGAAAAATATTTTAATTATTCAAAAACTGATTACTTAACTCGGTATAAATTCATAGACTAAATAATAATTTTTTCTTCTTAAAAACACTTCAAAATAACCTTAAAAATATTTGAACTCATTTCATCGTACCTTTTTTTTATGTTCTTTTAGTCCCTAATCGCCCCTACTCCATCCATCCAATTTAACAAGTGAAAAGAAAGAATAGTCCTCAAAGTCGCACGTGTAATGATCCAAGGAGGAATTCGCAGTTCGCTGGCCGTGAGGAGGACCCCCACGTGTAACGGGCAGAGAGAGAGAGTGGCTGCCCGGAGTTTACGGGCAGTGGTTGTGGGGCCGCGAGACAAGGACAGTAAGAAAGACTAAGGACAGTGGGGACAACAGTATTTGTAGCGCCAGCAAGACCATGCGTCAAGTGGGACCCACCAGCCTTTCTGTATGGTCTTTTGTCGTTTAGTGAATGCTTTGTGGGTCCCATGCCTAGTCAGCTCCGACTTTGCTTTTGCCTATTCCTCTAAGGACTTGGGCCCCACGCTGGCCTTTCTACGCTTTCAAATTACTAATTTTTATTTCTTTTTGGTTTGCTAACTTGTGGGTTGGAGAAAGCAACGGCCAGAAGAAAGTGATGCTATTTCTCTCTCTATTTTTCTCTCTCCAATGAATGAATCATGAATGAATGAATCATCATCAATGATAATTCATCATGGGAATTTGTTTCATTTTTATTTCTGCTTAGTTTTGTATAATATTTTTGTATTTTCAAATAAAATTCTTAATCTATAAGATATTGGTAAATTTATTTTCTAAAACGTAAAAAAATATAAAGAATAACTAAGGGACTAATTTAGAAAAAAAATAATTGAGAGACCAATTTGGAACACTAAGCATAATTGAAAAATCAATGTGAAACGAAAAATAACTGATGGACGAATTTAAAATATTAAACATAACTGGAGGATCAAAATAGGACTTTAACCTTATATTTAAAATTGGAGGTATAATTGTCATAAGAAAAAAAATATGAGGGTATAATTGACCTTCAACTTTGACAATACAATTAAAATTGACTTTATATTACACAGAATACTTTTATCTTTTTAAAATTATACGTTTTCCTTATTTATTTGTGCTACCTAATCTTAAATATTGAAATCAATCAAACAATAAAAATTCTTCAAACATGTTGAGTTCAAATATTAAACTTTCATCCTCTCATCTAATTAGTAATTCTTTTACCACTACCTTAAATTACTGTAGATTTGAAAAAAAATTCTGTATAATTTATTATGACAATNTTCTGAATCTATACTTTGTTTTGCAGTGCAAGTACAACTTTTTTTTTAAAGAAAGAAGAACGTAAGATGTTCCAAGTTCAAATGCCTAGAGCAATTTAAAAAATAATAAAAATTCTTAAGGCGTTTCCACGTGGAACGCCTTAAGATTATTTTAAAAAAAAATAACAATAACCTTAAGGTGTTTCCATGTGAAATGCCTTATGAAAAAAAAATCATAAGGTGCTTTCGTGTAGAACGCCTTAAGTGTTTTTTTTTTACCATAAGGTGTTTCAACGTAAAACGCCTTAAGAGGTTTTTCCTCACAATCCCACCGTATTCAAATATGAATGGATATTGAAGTTTAATGTTGAATTAAAGCGGTTGTTCCCCCGTCCCGATTCATTCAATTTATACAACTTTCATTCGTCTTCATCTTCTTCATTTTCATTTGTTCTCATCCCCATCATTTCTCCATTCTTCCATTTCTTCCTTCTCTCATTTTATTTCTCAATCCTTCCATTTCTCCATACATATTATCTTCATTCCTTCTTTATACATGTTCATCTTACTCCAACATTGGCCACCTTTCATCTAGTTCTACAAGAAGGTTAGCTTTTTTTATGATTTCATTTTAAGTAAATAAAACTTTAGAGTTTGTGTTTTAATTATTTTTCTGAATGTAAGATAGTAAACAAATCATGAATCCATGTGGTTTGATTAGTTTTAGTGTTTAATTATTTTTTTGGATTTAATAATTATAAAATTATTATTTATATTTTTAGGGTTTGATTATTTTTATGTAAAACATATATTAATTATAAAATTATTATTTATATTCATTTTTTAGATGTTATATATAATATTTTTATTATTTATTTATATGGTTTATAATTCTTTTAGGATTTTATTTTTTTTAGGATTTATATATTACCATTCTTTAGAGTTGGATTGTTTTTAAGGTTTATATACTTCAAAAATTTTAGAGTTTGATTTTTTTTTTTTTAGTGTTTATCATAGAATAATTATTTATATTCTTTTTGTTACAAGTTATATTTGTTGTTAATTATTTAGGGATTTTTTTAGCCATATATTGTAGAATGACATTTATATATATATATATATATATATATGCAGGTAAAAAATGAGTAACATTTTAGTAGCTCTCTATGTGAATAGGATTATGGAACATTCTAATAATGAAGGACTTAAATTTCAAATTGAAGGGACCCCATTGGTAATAAAGGTTAAAGACAGTATTTCTTATGATGCTTTGAGAGATTTGATATTGAAAGAGTTGAAGTTGCAAAGTAATGTGGTTATATATGATCTTGTGTATAGACTGCGTGTTCATGTCAACCCTATGATGTTTAGTTCATTAAACATCACTAATGATGATGATGTAGAAGTCATGATTCAGAATCATTTGAGATGTACCCAGCATCAATTATTGAATTTAATGGAACTTTGTGTTCAAATCAAGATTGTTGATTCAGAGTTTGATTTAAATGAAGAACCTGAAACGGTAGATGAAACATGGTATACATCAGTTGTTGGTCCTAGCCATGAACAACCTGGTTTGGATGATTTATTTTTTGATCAGGCTATTGAACAAGAGGCTAATGCAGACCACGTCAATGAGAGTAAAGAAGAAGAAGAAGAAGAAGAAGAAGAAGAAGAAGAAGAAGAAGAAGAAGAAGAAGAAGAAGAAGAAGAAGATGATGATGATGATGATGATGATGATGATGATGATGATGATGATGATGATGATGATGAGATGAAGGTAGATGATTCAGTGCATCCTATGTAAAATATGCCTAATTTTTCTCCATCGACCTCTTTTTTGTATGAAACTTATCCAGAACCAATAGGTGAACAACAGATTCCAGGTTCAATTGAAGCATCTGTGATGAGTGACGAGTCTGATATTAAGAAGGGTTTGGTTTTTGTAAATAAAGAAAGTGTGATGGATGCATTAAAGATTTGGTCCATTAAAAGACGCTACGACTTCAATGTTACAAAATCTGCACCCTCGTCAATGTTACTAAAGAACTGTGAAATTTGGGAAGCTTCAGATTTGTTTGAATTTTTACAAATAAGTCCAAAACACTGAAACCTCTAGGACTATAATGAAACCACTAAATTTTTCTGAGGGACCATTTAATAATTAACACTTTCGAAATTCTTTTTTAAAACAAAATACCCTGAGGTGCTCCACGTTGGAGGTCTCAAGGGAAATTTTTTTTTTAAAAAAAGTGCCCTAAGGCGCTCCAACGTAGAGCACCTCAGGGGAAATTTAAAAAAAAAAATTGAGACGTTTTGTGTGGTAACACCTTATGGGTAATTCTAAAGCGTTCCCATGTAAAACACCTTAGGGAATTAATTGTCTGACACTCCGCCGCAAAATAAAATATAGATCCAGAAATATTATTAAATTAAATATAATTTTCAGTATTTTTTATTTANAATTAAATATATTTTCAGTATTTTTTTATTTAATAAATATAAAAATATAAAAAAAACCATGAATTCCGATTGCTATAGTGGACTCCACTTTATGAATTTTGAAACAAATTGCATACATATAAGATTAATTTGAAACTTCTTAAACATCTTAAAATCAAAATAAAATCATAAGCATAAATATAGGACCAATTTAAACATTTGATCTAAAATTTTTTATCATTTTTATCTGTATAAAAATTAATAAGAAATTTATTAAGAAGATCTGAAAATTTTAGAGAACTCAAATGGGACCATGACAGATGGCATTTAATAGAAGTCTTTAAGGGTTGAAACGGCCACCTGTCAAGCCTTAATGAGTAGCTATCAAACTAGTAATTTGAAATCGTTAATTAAACATTGATTTGTCCTCTGATTTCAAGGATTTAATACTCCCTCCGTTCCTATATATCTGATGTTTAAGGTAAAAACACACAGACCAAGGAAATGATTAGCTCACCTAAAATGAAGAGAAAAATGAGGTAAAAAGACTAAACTATCCCTATTAAATTACTAGGAAAATGTTTATTCATTTATGACTCTACTATATTTAATAGGGATAGAATGGTAAAAGAATAATTAATGCTCTCTTGAAGTTATAAAACATCAGATATTTTGGAATAAAAAAGGTTCTCCAAAAAAGCAGATATTCAGGAACGGAAGGAGTAAGTTAAAATGATAATTAACGGTTGATGAGGGGCCTCTTGTGGATAAGATAAGTGCCATGGTACAAGTTNGCATACATGTATTATTAATAATAGGTAAAAGTCCTATTTTGGTCCCTCATGTTTGCTCAAAGTTATGTTTTAGTCCCTCAAGTTTTTTTCGTTTTTTTTTGTCCCTTAAGTTTTTAAAAAGTTTCACCGTTAGTCCCTCACTCTTTTCCGTCCACTTTTTCTGTTAAAAAAAAAAGGAAAAAAAAATTTATCTCTCAATAATTTTGTTTTTTTACAAAAGTGAAGGACCTTAATCTAAAAGAGCAAAATTGTTGGGAGATGAAAATTAATTTTTTCCCTTTCTTTAAAGGAAAAAGTAGATGGAAAAGTGTTAGGGACTAGTGATGGAACTTTTTGGAAACTTGAACGATTAAAACAAAACTTTGAGCAAGCATGAGAGATCAAAACGGAACAAAAAAAGTTTGAGGGACCAAAATAAAACAAAAAAAAGTTGAGGGACCAAAACAAAACTTTAACCGAATACGACGGACCAAAATAAAACTTTGGCCTTTATAATTTATGTACTTACTATTTATGTAGTCTAGTATGTAATATTTGGTGATATTATTATATGAAATTAAAAAAGATTTGGTGACTATATATATATTTTGGGTTAAAGATAATTTTAAATTTAATTGATAATATATATTTAATTGAATAGGATCTCTCACACACACTGACACACAGAATTGGACTATTGGTCTCATTAAACTGGTATGATAAGATATAATTCTTATTTATCTTATTAAGGAAAAAAATTAAAAGAAAATATATTAAAACTCCTTTATCTTCTTTATTATGTATTCATGTTATATCTTTAGTGTGATAACAATTCAACCTAATAATCTATCACTCATATAATTAAATGCTATAAACAATATTTTATATTCATTAGTTCTAAATGATATTATTTTAGTTAAGTAAATATTGCACATAATTTTACCTAGCTATGCAAGGCATTGATTTTGTTTAGAAATATCCAAAGTTTCATATAAGAGTATTTAGAGAAAATAATAGAGATGTAATATAAGAGAGCATTATACTAAATTATTTTAAGCATTTTGGTTAAATAACATCCTTTATATTTATTTTGTGATTAAGGTTTGGTTTTAGCTGTAGTCACTAGTTTATGTTTGGGGGTACATCTGTTCAATGTTAAGACAGCTTCTTTGAATGATAATCTAGAAGATATCTACTACTTCATAAGCATGTAGGTTTCATGGCGAAAGGTAAGAAGCGCAAGGCATGCTAAACCCCAAGGATTTGTCAAGATCGAACACATTCATTAGACTTGTGGTAATTGACCACTAAGTCTGAGAAAGTTGATGGTATTTGACTATCTTTGCACCATATGTAGAAAACATCTCACGTTGTTCTAAAAATCCTACAAGATTCTTGACAGATTTCAAGTGATGGAATTTGAACCCAAGTGGTGCCCTAGTAGCAAATGGCAAGAGTTTAGTCTTGCTTCATGTCTTTAGACCAAGTCAGAGATACAGTCATTGGATAGTATTCTTACACATGTGGTTGATTGCTTGAAGTACAATGTGGAGTGTACTTGCTTCAATGTACCCTTTATAGTCGGCTTGCAGAGTTGTTATCAATCAAATCTAGGACAAACAAATTGTTTCGAGTGTTCTGTGGTACTTGTAGAGTGTTGCTAATAATAAGTTGTTTTCATCATGCTAGTGACCCACAAACAAAGGCCACATAATGATGTCAATTGGGTAATAAGAGACTTGGATGAGTGGAAATCCATGTTTGAGTATGTTTTCTTGCTAGACATTGGAGACATCTCAAAGAGAAGTATGAAAGAATCTTGCATTTCGTTGCATGATAATTAGCAGTACGAGGTACAGTTTGACTTAGGAAGATCTTAAATCACTTAAGGATCACATACAAAGTTGATGATCTAGTGACATTGATCACCTAGAGCCAAACAACTACGGATTACATTAAGAAAGCCTTATTAGTATCATAAGAGGATGCAACAAAACTTTGTATGAGACGTTGTTGCAGAGTAGTAAATTGGCCTGTGGTGTCAAACTACACATCAAGTAATCGTAGAGGGGGTTCTCACAATATGATCCATGATGGAACATTGGCTCTAACCAATCACGTGTTGGAAAATTATAGAGCCGAGCGCAGCGGAAGCAAAAATTAAAATTAAAAAAAAAAAACCTTTAAAACGCATGCTATAATTCCCTTCCAGGATCCACTATTTGCATTTATTCTAGAAAGAGAAGAGTTATACCTAAAAATCAATCGGTGGCTTTCAGCTTGCAAATCCAAGAAGTCCACTCGAACATGTCCTTCCTCTGCCAGTAATCCACACGAGCAGTTTGGCAGACACCCAGGTGCTAGCCTCCTTCTCTTCTCCAAGAGAATCAGGGACCAATCTACGGTCCTTGAAAACTCAAGAACAATTCTTGCATCTCCAAGAAAGTGGCGCACAACTCTCTCTCAAATCCCTAAACCTTTTAGGGTTTTCACACCTTTTCTCTCTCTAGCAAGTTGGTCGACTTTTCTCTCTCTCTAGGAAGAACTCAACTTTCTCTCTCAAGAATTAGGTCAAGTCGAATTTTCTCTCCCTTGAATGAATGAGTTAGGCGACTTGCTCCTTAGTGTGTGTATTTATAGAGTTTCATCAGGGTTAGGGAATCACATTCCCTAACTCGTGAAATTAGGGAATTATGGAATAAAGTAATAGGGTTCCTAAAATCTTGAATTATGATATTACACTAATATTATAATTCAAAACTAAAAGGCAATTCAAATTTAAATTTCAAGATCAAATCTTGAAGCTAAATCTTGAATGCCCAATCCCCATTGGTCAAGAAGATTTGAATTCCTAATTAAAATATTACATTAATATCTTAATTTGAAATTCAAGATGCAATCTTGAAAACCAAAATGCGAGATCAAATCTTGACCCTTGGATCAAGCCATGCGCCATCCCCTCCATATTTATCTAGGAATTAATAATTAACATAACAACCCTAACACTTAGGAAGTTATAACTAACTTATTAATTTCCTTAACAAATTGAAGTAAAATATTACCCTAATATCTTTAATTCAAATTTGAATCTTGAATTCAAATTCCCTAATGATATTGAATTAAAATATTACCCTAATATCTTTAATTCAAACTTGAATCTTGAAATCAAAATCAAATCTTGAATTCAAATTCAAATCTTGATTTAAATTAACAAAACAATTTTATTAATTAAATCATGAAGAGGCGCCACCCTCTAGCTTTCTTGTTATCCAATATTAAAGAATTTAATAAATCAATAATCCCCTAACTTTTAGGAGGCTTATCTAATTTATTATTCCCTAATATTTTAAACAATAATTCAATTGTAAATAGATTAATCAAATTAATTATTTAACAATTAATATATTTAAACTTGTCTAACAAATTTAAATATCACAAACGTAGATTTAATTTAAGACAAGACTTCATGTCCCAGACATTCAACTATGTCTTAAATTGTGTCACTGAAGTGACCCACGAATTAAACCCTAATTCGTGTCCCACTATGGTGTCTTGATCCTGCTCGTGTGTGACCCAGCAGACCTCACGTGAAGTTGGCAGCAAGTCATCTCTATGACTCACAAGTCGAGAGCGGACTCTAGCAAGACATCACGACTACCCAAAACACGTGAGTTATCGTTCTAACAAAACCGACTTAACCTTAGTACCACCTTGTCATAATCCCTATTGTCACACGATATTTTGGTCATGGATAAGGCACGGGAAAATCATCCTTATTCCAAACCACAACTTTCTCGATTCCTTGAGTTAGTCCCATTTCCCTATGTGGCCACACATTCCTTGGACAGACTCATCGAGGGGCCCAGTTAAATATCTCTCATCTCAATGAGGGACAAAATTCCTTCTTAGTCAACCACATTCCTCAGCACGGTAAACAACCAAACCTGTACCTAGCCTGTATGGCTACCCTATTACGGGCAATGTTGGACTAGGCCAAAGTTCGACATCTACAACGCCGGAATAGTCAAGACCTCAGGTCTAAGGGCATCGTGACAGGTGTACAGGAGAGACTAGCTTATGATTAAACCCATGCAGGACTCTCCGGGTCGGTCCAGCAATTTGTAACCCTTTACATAATTGCACCATGACTCTCGTAAAGCATCGTATGCATGTATCTCCATACACCGAAGTCATGCTAGTCTTAGTTCATTCATATTCCCATATGAATGATCGACCAGGGACAGTTTAGAATAATTATCTCATAATTAATCAGGGATTATTATCACAGTAAACATGCTAATAATATGATAACGACATAATTTATCATCCATAAATTAATCAAAACATATGTTCATACATATAAAATGATTGGCCCTAGGGCACAATCTCCATCATCACGAACCCGCAATGGTGGGTTGGCTTGGCCATTTAGAGATGCAAGCTATAAAACTTGTGTTATAAATGCACCAAGCTGTCAACCTTGAGTAAGGCACGAAAAGGACTCTTGGAACCTTCGTTGGTATCATCAACACTTAGGAGTATTTTTAATTAATAATGACATGTAAAACTCATAGGGTTGTGTAGATCAGGGTGATTTAACATAGTTTATGTGTTAAACTTAATGTCATGAGGACAAACTTTGGAAAAGCTCTGTTTCTTGATTATGAGTAAAGTGTGATGCCTAGACATTCCTCTATTTTGTGTAGATCAAGTAAGAGTACTTATTGCACAATACAGAAAGTATGTTGTACAGGCTTGGGAGGTTGGCTCTCTCACATGAGCAATCACCTTAGACACACAGGTGGTGTGGGCCAAAATGAGACTTAAGCAAAATTTTAATTTTTAAGAATTAAGATAAATTTTCTAGGCTCATCTAATGTATTTACTTAAACCATTTATTTATTCTATATGATTTTTAACTTGTATATATTGATCAAAAAATTAATTTTAGATCACTTTAGTGATGTTTTTATTAATAAAAACATTTTATTTAATTAATTTATTAGAAAATATTGATTTAATTTAGATCAAGTATATGTTTTATGTATTTTTTTTACTATGAAATTAATAAAAATAATAATACATATATTTTTTCTGCAATAAAAAAGAATATATATATATACAAATAAAAAAATAAATAATAAGTATACTCGGGTTGGGCCGAGTCTTCAAACACTACACCTGAAACTCCTCCCAACCCTGCTCGATGTGTCCGAGCGAGATCGGGTTGGTCGAATCGGGTCGAATTTTATTCACCCCTAAATCAGAAATATGTAAAATCTTATAAGTGTTGATGATACCAACGAAGCAAAAAAAAGATTCCTAGTTCATTTAGGGAAAGCCATGTGTGATACCTAGAGCTTCGGCATCACATGCAAGTGAGATCCTAAGAAAACATGGCAAGCAAAAGAAAGATTCCTAGTGCATTTATGATTATGAAGTTTTTGAACACTTGGTCATCAACAAGATATATGGAAATCTCAAATCCTACACTCTCAATAATTTGCACCTTTAACAAAAGTAATTTTATAGAGTTAGAATTCTTAAGAATTATTTTGAAAATTATATTCTTAAAGGTTAGAATGTACTTTTGGGCATATAACTTTTGCTTAGGTCTCAATTTAGTCCTATACTCTTTTTTTTTTTTCCATTTTTGGTCTCATATCTTTGGGTTACATTGCAGAATTGGTCTCATATTTTTGAGCCATGTGCAGAATTAGTTCCATACCTTTAGGTCATGTGCGACTAGCGACAAAACTTTTTGCAAATATATGAAACTAATTCTGCAACCTAACCAAAATATATGAGACTAAAAGTGATATAAGATCAAATCTGCAAATTTTGCAAAAGATATGGAACCAAAGGTGCAACCAAAAAAGGTATGGGACCAAAGTGAGACCTGAACAAAAGTTATGAGACTAAAAGTAAACCAAATATAAAAGATATTAAAAATTTATTTGAAACTACTCAACTTCTTATTAGTTTTTATTATTTTAAAAATATAAAAATAAATTACCATTTCAAAAGAAATTTAAAATTTATTTTAAAATAAATTTTAATATGTGGCAAATCAATTAATTTGAATATATAATTTTAAAAGACTCACTGAACATGTAAAGTTTTCTATAGTAGTAAAGATAATAAAAAAATTAAAATGATGATGTTTTGCAAGTAATAGAGTAATAGGCTTGTCCAAATGAAGAGAATCTTCAGGCCAAAAAAAAAATGAAGAGAATCTAAAAAGTAAAGAAAGCCAAAAATCTAGGGGTGGTAGTAGAAATATAGAATTGAGAAAGGGGCAAATGTCAAAAAAAGAAAAAGAAAAATAATGAAAAGGAAGAAAGAACTTTTGGGAAAAGGCCAAAAGTGCAGAGGTGAGAAGAGATGCATGAACTGATGAACAGCAGTCTGCCACGAAACTATGACCTCCGAAACCGCCATTGCTTTTTATTATTATTATTATTATTATTATTATTATTATTATTATTATTATTATTATTATTATTATTTATTTACCTTAACGAGAAGCCTCGTCATTATTTTCACTTTCAGTTTCTCACTATAATTATAGGCAAAATTATTAATTTTGTCCCCAAACTTTGTATTAACTGTTAATTTCATCCTCAATCTTTTTTTATTGTCAATTTTGGCCTCAATATTTCACATTTTGGTCAATTTTATCCTTTGACAAACTTCTTTTAATAAATTAACAACAAACTGTATCATGTTTTTCAATCTGAATTAGGATTTTAGTTTCTTTTTCTATTTATTTTACGTTATATATCATTTGTCACGGTTTTTTTATTTTTATAATACAAAAAAAAAGGAGTCAGATCACAAAAAAAAAATAATGCCCGAGATGGGTGCCACGTTGGATCTTAGTTGCTTTCAATTTTTTCTTCAAGAAAATCGCAGCATGTGCTGCGATTTGAATGGGGTTTTTGGTGGCGCAATTTTAGAGTTTTGGGGGTTTTGGGTTTAGTATGTTAAGGGTTTTGGTATTAGGGATTAGGGTAAGTTATTGGGGGTTAGGGTTAAGGGTTGTGTAAATAATTTAATTTTTGAATAACTAATTTAATTATACAACTGAAAAATTATTATACAAATTAATTATATCAAGTAACAAAATTAATTATACAAGTCATCTGCCTCATCCTGGGGTAAATCTATTTGGAGGGTGGATCATGCTTCGATCACGTAGATAGGGCGGTGAGAGAAATGTTTGTGGTGGATGCATGTCGGCCTGTGAAAATGTTTATGAATCAGGAGGAGGCATGTCATGCTGTGATAGATATACAGGAGGCATGTCGTGCTGCACTGTATAGTCAGGAACCGTCAACAAGTCCAGGAAAGGTAGCTGCGGAAGGCGGGACGATGACTCTGCGATGTCTAACGAGGCCGGACGTGCCGAAGAACCACCACTGTAGTATGCCGAACCAGAAAAACCGCCGAATGAACCAAAATTCTCTTGCTGCTGAGGAAGAGATACCCCAAGTGACAAGTCCGGGTAACCAAAATTCTGCGAATGGCGGGAAGACAACTCCGGGACGTCTAACGTGGCCGAAGTACCACCGTCGTAGAACGAGGACGAAGTCCCACAACCACTTAAGTATGCCGTCAAACCACAAAAATCGGGGGGTGCATGCCTAGGCGATTGCTGATATACTCAACCAGGTTTGTCGTCATGTGGTAGAAGCGACGACCCTCGTCGTACGATTGCATCCATTGCTCCCTCGGAGGCAAGTAGTTGTAACACTCAAGGTTGATCAACTCCAACTCTCCCAAAAGAGAATCTGCCTTATCCCGTCGCAATTGGTAACCTGTATTTGTATAATTAGTGACTGACAATATCTACAGCTTCAGTAGAGCAAAATTAGCGATAGATAAAATAACATACCTATGTTTTGGACCACTATCTTCAGCGACTTTTGTTGGTACCGCGTCATCACATTGCTGGCGATGTGTCTAAGGCAGAAGACATGGTACCCTAACGGGGGCTGCCACCCGCATCGTGGATCACCCACGGCTTCAATGATTCCATTGGCCCTATCAGAAATAAGGCAAACTCCTTGCCTATCTATGCCCACAACATGTCTGCGAAATCTTTGGAGGAACCACTTCCATGTTGGGAAATCACAGAGGGAGCGCAGCGGAAAAAAAATTAAAAAAAAAACTTGATAAAACTAAAAACTAACTCTGTGATTCCTTCCAGGATCCACTAACTATGTTTATACCAGATAAGAAAAGATGTTTACCTAGTTTCAATCGGTGACTTATCGTGTTCGCGAATTTGAGAAGTCCACTGAGTGTCCTTCCTCTACCGGTGATCCACACGAGCAGTTTGGCAGATGCCCAGGTGCTAGCCTCCTTCACTTCTTCCCAAGTGAATACGGGAACTCTATCTATGATTCTTGAATAATCAAGAACTGTTCTTGATTATCAAGATTGATTGGGAAGTACTAATATTATCAGGTGCAGGTCCAATTCTCTTTCAAGAATTTCGACTCACTCTCACAATATTAGGACTAGGCGATTTTTCACTCTCAATAGGTGCTCTAGGCGAAATTCTTGGTCTGACCAAGAATTGATGTGTGTTGTGAATTATTCTTGTGTTAGGCGCCTAGTGCCCCTATTTATAGTGTTCTCATTCCTAGTTTTAGGGAATCCTAATCCAATTAGGATATCTCTAAGATATTGGATATCTTTTGATATCTCAATATATCTTTTGATTTATAATATTAAACTTAATATTATAATTCAAAATAAATAGGGCAAATCGAATTTGAGTCTCAAAAATCAAATCTTGAGATCAAATCTTTATTTGCTCAAATCCTATTGGTTGGAATGAGTCATGAGGATTTGATTTTATAATTTAAATATTACTTTAATATATATATATCATAAAAGTCGAATTTTGCCTTATCCTTAAACTTAAAATGCAAGATCAAATCTTGCACCCCAAGAAAAGGAACTAGGCGCCTATCCTCATGTGTTTTTGGAGGAATTTTATAACAACCCAAACTCCTTAGGTGGTTATAACTAATTCC
>QANZ01024698.1:34784-59113 GCA_003254925.1 Chamaecrista fasciculata | reverse complement strand
AACAAAAATTACTAACATCATCTAACAAAATATCAACAAAAATTACTAACATAAAAATTTATGAAATAAACATACAACTTCCAAAAATAAATTAATAACATCATCTAACAAAATATCAACAAAAATTACTAACATCAGATACTTACCTTATTAGTCTTTTTTTTTTAAATTTTTCTTCTTTGGCCTTCTTCTCCTCCTTTTTTAACTAACAAAAAAAATATAACAACAATTATTTTAAATTAATAACGTCATAAAATTATTAAACAAGCAAAAAAAATTAATTTCAGTTAAAGTAAAATTAAACAAAAAAAAAACAATTACATCTTTTTCCTTCACTTGTCTTCTTCTTCTCTTCTTTGGGACTAAATCTATCTCACTCTCAAACTCTCTCTCACTTTCACTCTCAAACTCTCCCTCAAACTTTCCCTCAAACTCTCCCAAAACTCTTCCAAAACTCTCCCAAAACTCTCTCGGCCGCTTCACTACAAACACACAAACCCTAAATTTTTTTAAAAAAACTCCCCCCGGTTTATAGAGGAGGCATTTGCCTCCTCTGATGTGACCACACGGTCCCGTGACCGTGTGGTCAAATCAACTGACACACGCTCAGCGTGTGTCAGCTGAAATCGCAGGAATTCCTGCGATCAGAAATCGCAGGAAATCTTGCGATTTCAACTGACACACGCTACAGGTCAAACTGGGTAAAATCGCAGTTTGACCTGCGTTTGGAGGTTTTTTTTTAAAAAAAAAATTTAAAAACAACGGGTGCCACGTGGCACCCATATAAAGAATTATTTTTTTTGGTGGTTGATGTCATTTTTTTTTATTTTTTTGTATTATAAAAATAAAAAAACCAATTTGTCACACAGATTTTGTTGATAATATTTGGCTAAAGTAAGAGCAAAGGATAAAATTGACCAAAATGTGAAAGATTGGGGACGATATTAACAGTAAAAAAAGATTGGGGACGAAATTGATAATTGATGTAAAATTTGAGGACGAAATTATTACTTTTGCCTATTATTACATGCTACATCGCCAACTACAAGTACTTCGGTGCTCCCAACCAATGAGTGCCACGTGATGTTTTCAAGTTTCAACAAACAATTTCTCCTTTTGAATATTTTTTTCAGTTGACCTAAAGGAAAAAGAAATATTTTTTGACAGAAAATAAAAACATTCTTTGAATGATTTCCAAATCCACTATAAATAGGTTAAATACATACATAGTAATATTTAATGAAATTGAAATTTTAAATTTTTGAAATATTGACAATTGAATAATTAAAAATGACAATTAATGTAATAAGCAATGCTGTCAAGATTGAAATTTTATTTAAGATAAAAAAATATAAAATAGATCGAATCGTAAAATCAGATTGTAAATCGTAAGATCATACAAACTTTAAAAAACTATAGAAAAATATTTATATGTATCTAGGAAGCATGGACACTGACACGGACACGGGACACGACACGGACACGGACACAGCGACACGCTAAACTCTCAAAATTACGCGACACGACACGCCATATATTTATATATATAAATAATTAAATATTCATAATTTTTAATGAAAAATTTAAAAATTATAAGTTTTATTCATAATATATGTCATATGTATTATTATTTTCTCTTATATGTCATGTTAAAGTCACAAAAAATTAATTTATATTTTAAAATTTATGAATATGTGTCGTGTCGGTGTCGTACGGGTGTCAGACACTGACACGTGTCCGACACGGCGACACGCCCTCAAAATAAAGTGTCCATGCTTCTTAGATATGTATACATAAAGTAACATGATATATTTTAAATACTTACCCATAAAAGTTATTCATAAAAATAAATAACTATTATTCATTCATAATATGTTTATCATTTAATTAATTTGAATACATAAAACATTATTCATTTTAATTTTTTTATTTTTCATTATATATACAAATAAGTAACGTAATTAATAGCATAAAAATTATTTATAAATATAAAATCATTTAAGAGTTGTTATATTTCAATAAAATTGTAGGATCGGTAATAAGATCGTAAGATCAATGAGGTGTAAAATTGTAAGATCTAATATATAAAATCTTAGGATCGATGAAATCCTAATAAATTTAGATCTTACCTGAGATCGGGATTGATTCATCTAGATAAGATCATAAAATTGTAAAATCTTAAGATTTAAATTGAGATCTTAAAAACATTGGTAATGAATTCTTTTAGTCCAATCTTCTTTCGTAATTGTCATGTTTGTTTATTTGATATTTGATTGCTAGTTTGGTAATTACATTTACAAAAGTTTACCAAAAAAAATTACATTTACAAAATTTAAAATTTTTTGTTGGCCAAAGAAAATTAAATTTTTTATGGGTACAAAATTAAAATTTAATCTTGTGTGAAATATACTAAATTATTTATCACGTAAACTAATCAATGTTATTAAAATTGGAGCGAAGAGTGACTCAGACAGACCTTCGGGTCACGGGTTGATTGGTTCAATCGGTTGGACTGATGATCGAACCAGATGACGTCATAAATATATAAATAAAATAAATATTAATTATTTTATATATAAATATTCCATAATTAATAAAATATAACTATAAAATTTATATAACAATAAGATATACTTGTGAATCCAAATCCTACATAAATAAAATATACAAAAGTTACAACATAAATAATTATTAGGTTAATAAAAATGAAAAAAAATGAGTTTTTTTCTTTCTTTTAATAGGTTTACAATATTTTCTATTAAGTTTCATATTATTTTTTTTTTTGCATTTGACCCACAAAACCAACAAAAAAAAGCTAAAAAAAACAATGATTTTTTCATAGAAAATAGTAACCCGGTTGGTTTTCTAAAAACTGCTCTAAGTCACGGTTCAACCTGGGTCAATCCGGTTCGAAGTGGTTTTGAGCAGTTCAAAGCGGTCCAATCTTTAGAACGGTCAAATGGTCCAAACCGAGCCGTCTTCACTCTCGGGTTCTGGTCGGGCCGGTTCGACTGTCAAGTCCAGTCCGGGTTTCATCACATTGAAACTAATATTCTTGATATTATATATATATATATAAATTGATAGATATATATAAGGGTGTTCACCGGTTCGGGCCTACCCGTCAAAACCAACCCAATCAGCTGGTGGGTTGGTTTGGTTTGAAAATCCCCAACTTGCAATGGTTTGGGTTGGGCTGCGGGTTTTAGAATTTTGAGCTTGCTCAACCCAACCAAACTCGCGAGCCCGCCATTTATTTATTTTTATTTTTTTTAATATAATTATATAATATATATGACATTTGAACTACTTTTCCCCTTTAGTCTTAACGTTGCATTAGTAACTTCACTTTCAATTAATCAAGTTTAACTTCTATAGGCCAACTTCAACTTCTTTAGATGAGTATATATGACTTTCAATCATATTATTAATTCATGAATCATGATAATAAGACATTTTCTTCATCAAAATTTAATATGAAAAAATTGAAAGATAAAAAAAATTGTGAAGTCAAGTATATTTTTTAAAATAAAATTGTTTGCAAATTGGAATGGGCCAGCCCGCTCAACCCAATTCGCTGCTATTTGGTTTGGTTTGATTTAGGCTGGAATATCTTTTTCTCAAAACCCAACCCAAACCAACTCGCCCTAAATCCAACCCAGTCCATCGTGCGAACACCTCTAGATATATAGATATACATTGAACTCAATAGACTAATATTAAAATATGAAAAACAAATTCGTTGCCCAAAATAAAAAAAATTAAATAAATAAGAAGAATTACATCTTAAAAGTGAAATAAAACAACAATAAATTAATAATTTAGTTTCAAAAAAATTATTGAATTGACATTTCAGTCTTTGAAAATTAAAATAGTATATGTTTTAGTCTTTAAAAGATCACACTAATATACTATTTAATCTATAAAATGATTAATTAATATGCTATTTTAGTCTACCAAAAATTAAATTATATATTTCAATATTTCACACATTAATTTATCACTTCCATAATGTTTGAGGGATTAAATTGTTAGTATACTGAAAAAAACCTAGCAGAATTAACAAATGCGTATTGTAATGGGTATAGTCCAAGCACCACTTGATATCTTTCTTCTCCTCCAAAGCGATCTTTAATTATATATAACTGTCATCTCCCTTTGCTTCTCATTCGCTCTCTCTCTCTCTCTCTCTATCCACTTTTCACTGCTCATCTTCTTCATTTCTTTATGGCTTCATCTCCGTCTTCTTCCTCAAGATCGAGCATGTTTTACTACGCCGGATGCGAAGATCACTACGAGGAATCCCACTTCCTCGAAGCTTGCTTCCTATGCCGGAAACCCCTTGGGCATAACAGAGACATCTTCATGTACAGGTAACAAACTAATTAACAATTAATCAATACCCACATGCTGATTTTGCCTCTTTTGATTCATAGATCCACTTTTCCCCTTCGTGAATGATACAGTTTGTTTCGAATTTTGGTAGATTTAGCAGTTTCTTTTGAGAATTGATCTGGGGTTTTTCTTGTGTATGTAATAATAATCTCGTGGTTGAGATTTGTGATTGAAATCTGAGGGGTTTTGGTTAATTTTGCAGAGGGAACACACCGTTCTGTAGCAAAGAGTGCAGAGAGGAACAGATAGAAATGGATGAATCGAAGGAGAAAAGCTGGAAGGTTTCGTCTAAAAGGAGTGTTAGAAAATCTTCTGAGACTAACCAAAACTCTTCACCAAACAAGACCGTACGAACTGACACTGTTGCTGTTGCCTAATTAATCAATCTCTTCGGTGGTACAATAATCCAATTTTGGAAACTTTTGAGCAAAGAAGAAGACTGATGTATGATGCTTGCTTCTATTGTATCAGTGAAGATTTCATCCAGTTTTGGCTGAATCTTCTTCTTCTTCTTCTTCTTCTTACTTGCCTTTGTAAAGAAATTGGTTGGGTATGATTCTATGTACGTAATAGGAGAAACCCACCAAAGAATTTTGCCTCTTCTTTTTTGGTTTGTTGTCTTATGGCTTCACTTTTGCAAGCTCCTTCCTTCCTTCCATGGAGGTATCTGTCTTGTTCCTTTCGGATAAGAAAGGAGGATGATATGAATCGATGGTTGTGTAAGCAATTCTCTTGTAAAGCCTTGGGATTATCTGCTGAGTAAATGCAAGTATCGAAGATACTCTATTTCCATTTCATAGACAATTTTTACTTTTAAGAATAAACTAATAATTTAGTCTTTAAAGGTTATTGAAGTGATTCTTAAAAATTTAAAATATATAATTTGATTTATGAGAGATCAAACTAATTAGAGTGGCTCATGAGTCATATGCGACGGCTACACAGACTAGTGACTCAGATATGAGTCAATGAGCTCTAGTATAAGGTAATTAGTTATAAATAAATAAATATAAAAAGGTTATATACTGTCACAAATATATGGTGGACATATTTATTGGGGTCGATATCAAATAGTTTAATTTAAAAGTATTTATTACTTTTAGGAAAAAAAGGTTTATTGACTAGAAATTATGAAGGACACGTTCCCAATGAGTTATGAGACAAGATATAAATATTAACACATCGACATGCTTGTAAAGAATCAACTCATAACTCATTAGGTTGTGATTACGATTTTCGTTGTCGATGTAAAAACGTTGGTAGACGATATGTAAATACCTTTGTAAGTGCTCATAAAGCTTGGAAACGTGTCCGGAGCTTAGTGAGCCCATGAGATCCACCTCACTTAAACTTTGCCGTTACCCAAAAAAAAACACACATACACACATAGACATCGAATTTTTAAATTTATATTATACGACATGACATATATTTTTATATATAGACAATTAAATATACATCAATTTTAACAAGAATTTTGAAGATTATAATATTTAATTATGACTATGTTGTATGTGTCATTATTTTTTATTGTTTGTCATGTTGATGTCACAAAAAAGGTAAATTACAAAGAACGTAATTTATATTATACGACATGACATATATTTGTATATAGACAATTAAAAATACATCAATTTTGATTAGAATTTTAAAGATTATAATATTTAATCATGACATATTTTGTATGTGTCATTATTTTCTATTGTTTGCCATGTTGAAGTCACACAAAAAAAGGTAAATTACAAAGAATGTCCCTGTAATTTGGGATAATTAAACATTTCGTCTTTGTAGTTCAAAAAGTGCCAAAAGTGGGCTTGAAGCTTATTTCGTCAGCAGAAAGAATTCATGTGATTTATTTCTATTGAAAAATTAAGTTATCCCACCGTTTTTAGCAAGATTTCATTCCTTCATTCAAGATTTTCTTTCATTCAGGTCCCTGATTCATCCGAGAATAGTCTAAAAAGTTTATTATCTTTATTAAAAATGTCCATAAAGCCTACAAAACAAAAATTTTTCATTTTCCCCCAACAATTATCAAAATCCTCAATTTAACTCATTCACCTTCTTTTTCATTCATCTTCTTCCTCTTCAATTACTCTCTTCTCCCTTTGAAACCAAAGAAAATTTTGACACATGAAATCTCTGACCTGAAGAACAGGTAACCAAAATATTATGTATATTTACATATTAAACCCTAAATTTTATGATATTTAAATTTTAGACTCCAATTAAGCCTAAAACGGATACAACTATCATGCTTATGTTTTTTTTTTTTTCAAATTCTCTGTCTCACAAAGTCTCTCTTTTTTTGGTTCTACTTTCTCACTCTTGTTGCCTTCCTCCCTCTAGTCTTCTTCCGAGCCAAGATTAAACGTAGTATTAAGGATCTTATAGTCTCTCGTACACATTCTGAAGTTTGGGAGGGCGCAAGAGTTCACACAACTGAATCCGTTCAGGTCGCTTGGTAGGAGGAGTACGGAGCCGAAGAGTTCCTAGTGGGAACAGCCTACGGAAATAATCTAGGGGCCATCTCCACTGACATAACTTCCAGAAAGCCTAAGGTCTTTCTTTCTCTTATTCGTCCATTTCTTCCATTATGTTGTTTTAGACTTAAGAAACTGAAATGGAACGAAATAGATGAATGATGAGAGCGAAGGTGAGTTGAATGATTTTTAGAAGCACTTTCTCTCCTGATTCCTCTATCGACGACCATCGCTAGGTTGGTTGTTAGATCAATAAACTCTTTCCCTCTTAATAGGTGTTTTGCATATTTTCTTGCAGCTCTGGGTTAAGTTACGATAGTTACTTCTATTTTGGCAATTAGGTTTTAGTTTAAAATGTTTAAGGTATTTGTAGTTCAAAAAGTGCCAAAAGCGGGCTGGAATTTATTTCGTTAGCAGAACATATTCATGTGGTATATTTCTATTGAAAAATTAAGTTATCCTAGCGTTTTAGCAAGATTTCATCCCTTCATTCAAGATTTTCTTTCATTCAGGTCTCTGATTCATCTCAGAATAGCCTAAAAATTTTACCATCTTTATTAAAAATGTCCGTAAAGCCTACAAAACAAAATAAAATTATAAGTTTAAAACCTTCATTTTCATTTTCCCTCAACAATTATCAAAATCCTTAATTCAACTCATTCACCTTCTTCTCCATTCATCTTCTTCCTCTTCAATTCCTCTCTTCTCCCTTTGAAACCAAAGAAAATTTTAACATATGAAATTTTTGATATGAAGAACAGGTGATCGGACCAATTTTGACTATGTTAATTGACCCTCTTTTGCCATATTTTATTATCTATTAGATGCATAAATGACCATTTATATAGCTAGTGTTGTGCCAAGGTGTTGGATTCCGCTTAAGCATAAAAGCATGCATTTTGCAGTGTTTTACCTTTAATATTTGTTCAAGTGAATTAGAGGTGTTGCGCAAGTGTTTGCTAGTGTCTTTTAGGTCTAAGCATAAAAGCATGCATTTTGCAGTGTTTTACCTTTAATATTTGTTCAAGTGAATTAGAGGTGTTGTGTAAGTGTTTGCTAGTGACTTTAAGGTCTAATTGTTGGGAAATCATAGGGTCGGCGCAACGGAAAAACACGGTAAATTAAAATTTTTGGCTTCCCTGTGATTCCTTCCAGGATCCACTATCTACATTTATATTAGTTAAAGAAAGATTTACCAAATTTCAATCGGTGCGGATGAACTTGCGAATTGAGAAGTCCACTCCAAGTGTCCTTCCTCTGCCGGTGATCCACACGAGCAGTTTGGCAGATGCCCAGGTGCTAGCCTCCTTCACTTCTTCCCAAGTGAAAACGGGAACTTTATCTACGAGTCTTGAATGTTCAAGAACAGTTCTTGAACACTCAAGAACAAACGGTAAGACTTGAGAACACTTCTTGAATCTTCAAAACAAAAGTGGGAAATTCAAGAACCCTTTCTTGAATTCCCAAGAGTGGCGCAAAAACAAACACACAAAACCAAGTGTTTTAAGGTTTGGGTCGAAATTCTCTCTCTAAGAGAAGAACTTGACCTTCTCTCTCTAAAACTAGGTAGGCGACTTTCTTCTCTCTCTAGAGAATGAACTTGGCGATTTTGTCTCACAAAATAACCATTAGTTGACTTGCTCCCTATAATTGTGCTTATATAGCTTCTCATTCCTAGAGTTTGGGTTTCACTAAACCATTTAGTGAATTCCTCAAATCTTGGATAAGGATCTCCAATATCTTTGATTTATAATATTACACTAATATTATAATTCAAAAAACTAAGGGCAAATCGAAATTTTGGCCTACAAGATCAAATCTTGAAACCAAATCTTGATTCCTCAAATCCTATTGGTTGGAATGAGTCATGAGGATTTAAATTTATAATTAAAATATTACCTTTAATAATTTTGATTAAAATCGATTTGCACATATATTATAATTTAAAATGCAAGATCAAATCTTGCACCCCAAGCCATGATATATGCGCCATTCTCAAAGGGGAATTCCATAACAACCCAAACTCTTTAGGTAGTTATATCCTACTTGTTATCTTTTAAGATTATTGAATTAAAATATTACTTTAATATCTTTAATTCAAATCCTGAATCTTTTCAAAAAGATAATCCTTGAATTCAAATTCATTATTGAATTAAAATATTACCCTAATATCTTTAATTCAAATTTGAATCTTGAATTCAAATTCCCTAATAATATTGAATTAAAATATTACCCTAATATCTTTAATTCAAACTTGAATCTTGAAATCAAAATCATATCTTGAATTCAAATTCAAATCTTGTTATCTTTATTTAATTAACAAAACATTTTCATTAATTAAATAAGACCAAAAAGGGCGCCACCCCCATTATCTTGTTATCCCAAATATTAGTGAATTTAATAAATCAATAATCTCCTAACTTTTAGGAAATCTATTTAATTTATTATTCCCTAATATTTTAAACAAGAATTTAATTGTAAACTATTTACAATTTATATATATAAATTTATCCAACAAATTTAAATATTACATTCATAGATATTTATTTAAGACAAGATTCAATGTCCTAAGACATTTAGCTATGTCTTAAATTGTGTCACCGAAGTGACTCACGAATTAACCCTAATTCGTGTCCCAGTGCGGCATCTTGATCCTGCTCATGTGTGACCCAGCAGGCCTCACGTGAAGTTGGCAGCAAGTCATTTTTATGACTCACAAGTCGAGAGCGGACTCTAGCAAGCCATCACGACTACCCAAAACACGCGAGTTATCGCTTTAACGTTAACGACTTAACCTAAGTACCACCTTGTCATAATTCCTATTGTCTCACGATATTTTGGTCATGGATTAGGCACGGGATTGTCATCCATAATCCAAACCACAACTTTCTCGATTCCCTGAGTTAGTCCCATTTCCTTGTGTGGCCACACATTCCGTGGACAGACTCATCGAGGGGCCCAGTTAAATATCTCTCATCTTAATGAGGGACAAAATTCCATCTTGGTCAACCACATTCCTCACCACGGAAATCAACCAAACCCGTACCTAGCCCTTATGGCTACCCTGTTACGGGCAACGTTAGACTAGGCCAAAGTCTGACAACTACAATGCCGGAATAGTCAAGACCTCAGGTCTAAGGCTATCGTGACAGGTGTACAGGAGAGGCTAGCTTATGACTAAAACCCATGCAGGACTCTCCGGGTCGGTCCATCAACTTGTAACCCTTTACTTATTGCACCATGACTTTTTTACAAGAAGTCAAGGCACTAGAAGTTGTCATACATTTAGATCAGTAGTCTTACCACCTGAAGATGTCAAAACATATAAAATATAATTGAGTTTTTATAGGAAATAAATAAATTTGTATAAATGTAATGCACAAGCAGTGCAAGATTTTTCATATGAAACGTGAAATGAGGGGAAGATGAATCTGTTGATCCAATCAATCAGATTTTATGAGTCTTTGGAAAGACTTGGGTATATACCAGATTGAAAATTATGCGTTAACGTTGTTAGAAAATAATATATTCATGTGTAAGAAATCCCTGAAGGATTTGAAATACCTGAAGCATACAATCTATATATGCAGTGTTAGCATATCAAATGATTAATATATGCATCACTAAATAAATTTTTATATCATGAAAGATTCATGAATTATTTTTGTATTTTTATCGGTAACTTAATTTTTTTTTTTTAAAAAAAAAGAGAGAGAAAGAATTGATAATATTAATATTTGAGAATTTTGAAGAAAATATTTTCTCAATGAGATTACAATAATTTTATATTGATAAATGGATTTAATGATCATCGAATTTACTTGAAATCAATTTGATTATATATGATTATTGATCACTTTATTAATATTTTGTTTATTAAAAAATTGTGATTGATAAGTTGCCATAAGCAAATACAATATTGTCGAATTTATTATTATTATTTTTTATTTTTTTTATAAATGAATTTTAGTATTTTATGGTATATTTGATATTACCATATTTTACCGAAAAAATAATTTGGATTGTTTTCTAATTTATACTATACTTGTTGATTGGCATATGAAATGACTTTTATATACTAGAGTTATGTGAAATATGAAATTAGTTTTATCTGTTATGTTAATAGTTTTCTGTGAAATGGAGATCTATGGAGTATATCATGCATAAGTGTGATCAGTATATATAATTCAATATCTTTGAAAGGGAAAGAAGAATCGGCTCGTACATCTTGAAGATGAAGCACAACACATTTTGAAGATGAAGTGCAATTTTTGAGGGGAAGTAATACATGCAAATAATGTATTTTTTTTCCTTCACTAAGTTTTTGTCCCACTGGGTTTTACTTAGCAAAGTTTTAACAAGGCATATATTTGTATTGTAAAAATTATGAATTATGTACTCTTTTTCCCTTCGTTAAGTTTTTAGCCCATTGGGTTTTTCTTAACAAGGTTTTTAATGAGGTATGTATTCATAATGTATGGTCATCCAAGGTGAAGTTTATAAACATGCATATCTGTGCATGTGGATGTGGATGACCATATAGCATAATACATTCATGAGCATGAGTGACTCTTGTAATTCTTCTCCAATGTGTAACTTGTCTTTCATGACCCTTAAATTCATGGTGTAACTATTCCTTCATTAGCACATAAACTCCATCTTTTATGGTGTCTTTAATAGGTCATGAGTTATACATTTTTAGTCGTATATAAGAAGGACTTGTCTTGTACACTTTGTGGAAGAAGATGAGAATGAATAAGATTAAAGGGATGAGTTCTTGAAGAACTACATCAAGAATGTGTGGGATAGTTCCTGAAGAGCTAAATCATTTTCACTATAATTTCGTGTCTTCATTATCTCTTACATCTATCTCCATATTTTTTACTTCATAATATATTATTTTTTACAACACGTTATCAACATGAGTCTCTGCCGGATTAGAGCAAAGTAATTTTAACATTTCTTCTCATCATGGATTGGAGGTAAGAAAGTATTATTCTTACTTTTGAATTATTTATATTTAAGCATGATTTCTTTTATATTTGAATTTATTATTTCCACCTTGAAAAGTTGAAGGTTATATAAGAAATAACCTGAAGCTATATCATTTTTTTATTTAATTATCATGAAATTGATAATTTTGTCTTTTTATAGATATGTGATGAAAATACAATGTCACATTTCAATAGATCTATAAAATGTAAAGATGTAGCTATTAAAATTAGCTGATAATCACCCAGAAGGCAATGATTCAATATATATTGATAAATTATTAAAGGAAGTTTTTACAATTATTGGAAATGTTTTGATGGCCTGAAGCCATGTTATTTCTAATGAATAAGTGCATATAAGAATTGTTGCACATATTGGTAATTTGCCAAAAGCAATAGTTTGGCTAATAATAGTCTTGAAGGCTAATAGTTTATGCATGGGTTTATTATCATCGAATTGATTATTTCATTATTTCAATAAAGATATTATTCAATATTGGCCCTGAAGGCTAATAGCTAGTCCATTTTCAGGAATCATGAGTGCCAACTATGTAGCTATTGAAAATGATGAGAATTTTCCTTGATAGTCTTGAAGACTATAATGTTAATATATCTATTTATATATTGATATGAGATAGAAATGAAATTGGCAATGTGAATTGATTTTTGAAATTTTCGACACCATATATCTCCAATGGAGATGATGATGATGATATGACAAATGTATTTTTGTGGTTGTCATTGATGAACATGAAGTTCAAGAATCATATATTTGTATGTAAATATATATTTACAAGACTAATCATTTTTAATTAATGAGTATTGGTAGAAAAGCTAAAAAGCTCAAAATACGCTAGAAGCGTAATATACATTATGTAGAAAATCATTTTCTCAAAATAAAGAGAATAGAAAAATTTCACTATTGTGCTCAATAAGAGACAATAAGTTTATAAGATCAACAATTTTTATTTTTCATGAAAGTTATAACCCCAGCAGTGGTTTCGGTACCAAGAACTTTCATTGAATTTGATGAAATATTTGAAGGGATATTGAAAATTGAAAATCATATGGCCTGAAGCTATTAGCAAATGAATGACAATGCCCTGAAGGCTATGAGTTGAGGTATTTTGATGAATTATTATGAGTTGAGGATTATTAAATAAGAGTGATTGAAATCCAATTTTCTTATTTGTCGACGTTTGATAATTGGCCAAAATATTACCAGTAATGAGATAAATCCCCTAAGTAAATATTAAACTTTGGACCAGCAGTCCAGACACCAGAAGATGTCAAAATTTGGACCAGTAGTCTCGACAATATTAGAATATGCTAAACTTTGGACTAGCAATCTAGACACCTGAAGTTGTCAAATTTTTGACAAGAAGTCAAGGCACTAGAAGTTGTCATACATTTAAATCAGTAGTCTTACCACCTGAAGATGTCAAAACCTATAAAATATAATTGATTTTTTATAGGAAATAAATAAATTTGTATAAATGTAATGCACTAGCGGTGCAAGATTTTTCATATGAAACGTGAAATGAGGGGAAGATGAATCTGTTGATCCAATCAATCAGATTTTATGAGTCTTTGGAAAGACTTGGGTATATACCAGATTGAAAATTATGCGTTAACGTTGTTAGAAAATAATATATTAATGTGTAAGAAATCCCTGAAGGATTTGAAATGCCTGAAGCATACAATCTATATATGCAGTGTTAGCATATAAAATGATTAATATATGCATCACTAAATAAATTTTTATATCATGAAAGATTCATGAATTATTTTTGTATTTTTATCGGTAACTTAAATTTTTTTTTAAAAAAAAAAAGAGAGAGAAAGAATTGATAATATTAATATTTGAGAATTTTGAAGAAGATATTTTCTCAATGAGATTACAATAATTTTATATTGATAAATGGATTTAATGATCATTGAATTTACTTGAAATCAATTTGATTATATATGATTATTGATCACTTTATTAATATTTTGTTTATTAAAAAAATTGTGATTGATAAGTTGCCATAAGCAAATACAATATTGTCGAATTTTTTATTTTTTTTTTTTATAAATGAATTTTAGTATCTTATGGTATATTTGATATTACCATATTTTATTGAAAAAATAATTTGGATTGTTTTCTAATT
This sequence comes from Chamaecrista fasciculata, assembly GCA_003254925.1. Lineage (NCBI taxonomy): Eukaryota > Viridiplantae > Streptophyta > Magnoliopsida > Fabales > Fabaceae > Chamaecrista > Chamaecrista fasciculata. The sequence continues at coordinate 45,091 of QANZ01024698.1, read as the reverse complement.
TATACTATAACTTGTTGATTGGCATGTGAAATGACTTTTATATATGAAATATGAAATTAGTTTTATATGTTATGTTAATGGTTTTATGTGAAATGGAGATCTATGGAGTATATCATGCATAAGTGTGATCAGTATATATAATTCAATATCTTTGAAAGGCAAAGAAGAATCGGCTCGTACATCTTGAAGATGAAGCACAACACATTTTGAAGATGAAGTGCAATTTTTTGAGGGGAAGTAATACGTGCAAATAATGTACTTTTTTTCCTTCACTAAGTTTTTGTCCCACTGGGTTTTACTTAGCAAAGTTTTAACGAGACATATATTTTTATTGTAAAAATTATGAATTATGTACTCTTTTTCCCTTTGTTAAGTTTTTAGCCCATTGGGTTTTTCTTAACAAGGTTTTTAATGAGGCATGTATTCATAATGTATGGTCATCCAAGGGGAAGTGTTATAAACATGCATATCTATGCATGTGATGACCATATAGCATAATACATTCCTTCATTACTATGAGTGACTCTTGTAATTCTTCTCCAATGTGTAACTTGTCTTTCATGACCTTTAAATTCATGGTGTAACTATTCCTTCATTACTATGTATTAAGGCACATAAACTCTCTCTTTTATGGTGTCTTTAATAGGTCATGAGTTATACATTTTTAGTCCTATATAAGGAGGACTTGTCTTGTACACTTTGTGGAAGAAGATGAGAATGAATAAGATTAATAAAGGGATGAGTTCTTGAAGAACTACATAAAGAATGTGTGTAATAGTTCCTGAAGAGCTAAATCTTTTTCATTATAATTTCGTGTCTTCATTATCTCTTATATCTATCTCCATATTTTTTACTTCATAATATATATTATTTTTTACAACATTGAGTATATATATATTGTGTTGAAGAAGAAGACGAACTTAAATCATGAATCATGAGATTTGGAGTAATAGTTGCTCCAAAATGAAGGATGAGAATGTTTGAATGAATATAATTATCCAATTCTAATACAACAAGGACCAATACAAATAAATTAATTAGGATACGATGATATTGATATTGATAATATTGATATCATAGCTTGTGGAAAGTTGGAAATATTCTTCACTGTCATGTGTATGATTTTTTTTTTTTGATTCACAACAGGAAACAAATACATGTGTATGATTGGAATTGTAATTAAAGGTAGTTTTGAAAGAGAAAGAATCATGTCGTCCCGATGCTTCAATAACATTAAGAGGGCCTACCACTATTAGGAATCTTTTTCACTTTTAGACTAATCTAGCATAAATTTTACTTTTTAATTATCACATTTATTATTATTATTTTGTTACCTGTTCGATCTACATTAGTAATTATCACACTTACTAATAAATAAAACCGTGAATTATATTTTTGTTATTGATGGAAAGCCTTGTTGAGAGACAATTTGTAAATATCTCTATAAATAATTATAGAACTTGGAGCATGTCTTATATTAGTGAGTCTCAAGACTCAACTCATTCAGACTTTTTTTTAACAAAAAAAAAACACATATAGGTCTTCATCTTTTGACTAAAATTAACAAATATTATGCTAGTAATTTATATAAAGCGCTTATATTGAGTTATAACCACAAAATCTGGCATATTTTCTGTACTTTTAGCGGTTGAGTTAAAGGTGATAAATGCATAATGAAAAAGTAAGTAGGTCCTTTCTCCCTAGCAATGTTTGTTTCATTATTAATATTGTGGAATAGAAGCAATATCAATACATGTATCACATCAATATTTCTTTCATGTCTCTTCTCATTGAGTTTTGATTCTCTCTAATTTGTTTTTTAATAAATATTTTATGTTGATTTAAAGAAATAAATCAGTTTGTGCTTCAATTCACATGCGAAGAAAATTTGTTCCTTTTTAATGCATTTACCTAGGGTGTTCATTGGGTTGGGCTAACCCGCTAACCCGCTAAAACNCATTTATGTGAGTCTATGAGAAATTTTAGTGCCTTTGTTCCTTGCCTAAATTTTCTGTTTTAATTCCTAGTTTTCTTCCTTCCGAATTGCCCACGAAATTTCTCATAGACTAACCACTGATTAATGCTTCTGTTTCTTCTTTGCCTCTCTCTCTCCGGTTGGAAAAATTTGACCGATTCGTTCAGAATCTGATCGAACAGAACCAGCAGCAAGCGAGGCAGATTCTCATTCCAGGTTAACTAAAGCGCATTTCCAGGTTTTCCCTCACCACCCCTTCCTTTTTCCTTTTGTTTTGTTGTAATTATATGCGCCGCTTGATTGTTTTGTTGTAATTTTTTCCTAGTTTGGTTGTGAACTATATTGTGAATTATGTTTTGTATTTGACAGCACTGTATGTGTATATGTGTATGTATATATATAGGTGAAGTATCTGAATTGGTTAGTACAAGGTCAGTTGATTATCTATGCCTATATTCTACAAGACACAGTAGAAAAAGAAGAAATTATATATGACATGAAGATTAAACATAAAAGTGTATGGGATTTTAGAACTAGAACTTAGCGTCATAATGGCAAGGAGCTGCCCGTAAAGTGTTTGATAAAATAACCCAATGAACTAAAATCTCCTTTCATTTTGATGGCACTTGTTTTGTTTTCATCACATTCTTTTGATTGTGAATGATTTGCTATGATGATTATTGCTCAAGTATATTGACTTTTTAGAACTTAATATAATGGAATACTTGATAAATCCAACTAGATTTGGTTTGAATTTAGAATGAATCGATCCCCCACTAAGAGGTCTTGTGTTCTGTTTTTTGGTTGCTATATTGACACTCATTTCCGTTTTATGCTACGAGTTCAAGAATCAAGAGCACTAAATCATAATATTGAATTGAATTGAGTTCAACAAACTTACTAGTTACAGTAAAACCAAGGAACTAACTTATGAATTGAATTGCCTTGAGATTGGAAGAATGGTGTTGATACATGTTCCAGGCGTTAGCTATTGTATCTTTAAGTCTTTTCTTTGGTTCAGTCTCCATTCTCTCTTTCATTCCCAAAAGTTGTGACACAAGCATGGCAATTTTCACATTAAAAGCAATATAAGTATGCAAAAGATCATGATTCATATATATATATTTAGAACTTCTAGATGCTATACAGGCTTCAAGAAACATAATTTAAAAGAAATGTATATGTGTGTATATATATATTGATTATATTCCAAACATGCTAATGTTGCCTCTAGTTCGTTAGGGTAAGCAAAAAAATCCCAAATCCTCTCTCTCTCTCTTCTTCCCACTTTCACCATTCTTACTAAATTTCAGTCCTCACATGAAAACTCCTTTCTCTCTCATCCTCCTCTCTTCAATCCTTCTCCTCATTCCCACAGGTATATATATTTTGTTTTTTACTCCATTTCTCTTTCTTTGGTTTTCTCTCGTTCTTTCTAGATTTATCTCTTCTTGTTGCATTTTTTTGAGTTCAATTTCTTCGGTATATATATATATATTTACTCTATTTCTCTTTCTCTGGTTTTTTCTCATTCTGTTTCTAGATTTATCTCTTCTTGTTGCATTTTTGAGTTTAACTTCTTCTGTAAATGCATTTTCCTGAGTTTAATTTCTTCTGTATGCATATAGATGTTGTGGCTACCTCATTCACATTCGTAAACCGATGCGACTTCACCGTCTGGCCGGGAATTCTCGCAAATGCCGGTAGCGGCGATCTCGGCACCACCGGATTCGAGCTCCGAACCGCCTCTTCCCGGTCCTTCCAAGCTCCGACCGGCTGGTCCGGCCGATTCTGGGCTCGAACCGGCTGCAACTTCGACCAATCCGGCTCCTGCCTCACCGGCGACTGCGGCTCCGGCCAACTAGAATGCTCCGGCGCCGGAGCCTCGCCGCCGGTAACTCTCGCCGAGTTCACGCTCGGCACCACCGGCGGCCAAGACTTCTACGACGTCAGCCTCGTTGACGGCTACAATATTCCGATGATCGTGGAGGGAACCAGCGGTTCCGGTCCGTGCGAGTCGACCGGGTGCGTTTCCGATCTGAACCGGCAATGTCCGGAGGAACTGAGAGTGGGAGAGGGAAGCGCGTGTAAAAGCGCGTGTGAGGCGTTTAACTCGCCGGAGTATTGTTGCAGCGGCGAGTATAGTTCGCCGGCGACGTGCCGGCCGTCGATGTACTCGGAGATGTTTAAGGCGGCGTGTCCGAGATCGTATAGCTACGCCTACGATGATGCTACCAGTACGTTTACATGTATGGGTGCTGATTATACGGTCACGTTTTGCCCATCCTCTTCTACTCCAAGGTATAATAATATCTATATATTTATTAGAGTAAATTATACTTTGCTACCATATGGTTTGGCTATATTTTACTTTGGTACCTTCTGGTATTCTCCATTAACACTTTGGTATCCTTTGGAGTTATTTTGTAATTTTAACCATAACAAATTTTCAAAAATTATATATTAACCCCTAATGTTTTTAGAAAATTTCAAATAGGTCCCAAGATACATATTATCTAGGGATTAAAATGAATAGTTTAAAAAAAAATGAGGTCAATATGTAATTTTTGCAAAATTTGTTATAGTTAAAATTACAAAATAGCTCCAAAGGGTACACCACAGGTCCACAAGGTACCAAAGTGTCATTGTTTAAACCACAGGATACTAAAGTGAAATGTGATCAAATTATAGAGTACCAAAGTGTAATTTACCCTGTTTATTATATGTATAAAATAATTTAACTCATACCTCGCTTTTTCTTTTTTACATACGAACTTTGACTGACAATGATTGCTTTATCAGAATTCTCACAGGTTTTGATGATAAAGAGAAGTAAATCCACAATTTAATTATTGAAAAATTATCATAATTTAGTCTTTTAAAAGAGTAAATTAAGAATTTAGTCTCTGAAAGATTATTGAGTTGACAAATTAATCCTTGAAAAATTAACACGTACAATTTAGTCATTGAAAGATCAAAATGATATATTTTTTAGTCTCCAAAAGATTAAAATGATATACTATTTAGTTCATAAAAATGATTAATTAGCATATCATTTTGATCTTTCAAAGATTAAATTATTCGTTTCAATCTTACAAGGACCGAGGTGTTAGCTCAATGATCTTTTAGAGATTAAATTATTAAAAAGATAAAAGATATACTGCTCTCTTTAATTTCAAAGACAACTAATGATATGCTTTTTAAATTCATGAAAAAATAATAAATATATTACTTAATTTTTTTTTACAAATTAAACAACATTTTTAATTTTTTAATGATCAAATTATTAATTCAATAATATTTTACAAATGGAATTATTAGTTTTATAAATTAGAATATATGTTATGATATTGTGCTGTTTTATTAAATTTAAAAAATATTAAAAATCACAACATGGATGTAAATAATTTGAAAAAAAAAATGAACATTTTCTGTAAATTATCTGAAATGGTCTAATTTTCACAATGTTAATATATTATAACACTCAATTATTGAACATCTTATTTTTTTTGAGAGAGTAAATTGTAATAAATTATGAATTTATGAGTTAAATTAATCATTTTAGAATTATAAATATTAAAATAATAGCCTCTATAGAATTTTAAGACTAGATTGATAATTTAGTCTAAATAATATTCTTCAACTTTTTTTTTTTGGTTGAGGTAAAACCTTTTTACTTATTGTTTTTAGTGAATGGGTTTTGTATTTTAAATTTGGATGATCGGGTTTATTAAATAATTTTTTTAAATTTCTTTTTTGAATTTCATAATTGTAGAAACTTCCTTTTTAATTAGTGTTCATAAGCTTTGTGGTATTTTATACTAAATGAATTATTTTTCCAATATTTAAAAAGAGTCATTGTAAAAGTAAAAGCCATAACATATGCTGCTATTCATCAGATTAGAATAATTAGATTTGATTAACAGGCAAAAAAAAAAAAAAAACTAAACACAATAGATAAAACCGTTGCCTAAAACTTTAGGAACAAAAACCTTTCCGTCATTACTGAATAATCAACACATTCATTCATTTAATGGTTGAAGACTGAAGTTGAAGCATATAAATAATAGTAAGATTATTCAATTTAAATCCCAGTATACTATACGGCCAAGGAATAACTTTTTTAAATTTTAATGCTTTGGCTGTAATTAAATTATTGTTTGTTTTAAAATAACTGAATCTTAATTAATTATATTTAGTTGGTGGATTTGCTTTGCTATTTGTGATGGATATCACTCACCAATCACCACCATTAACCAATTAATCATATTAATTACTTTGATTAATCTCTTTGATTTTTCTTTTGCAGTCAGAAATCCTCAGATTCCACTCCTATCATCACTTCAACCTCACCACCAACACCACCATCATCATCATCATATTCATCAACCACACAATATTCGGGACCCGAATTCGAATCCGAAAGCCCACCCGACACAATGGTGGTCACGGGCACAGGCATAGACACGGACATCGGGTACTCAGTCTCGGGTATGGGTTCGGAGTCGGGTCCAAAGACCGGAGAGGCCATGCTTGCTGATGGGTCATATTTTGCTGGTTTGGCCATGGGAGGTTCACCCACCACTGTCCCTTTGTCTTCACTACAATCTGCATTTGCATTAAGTTGTAGCTTTTTGCTTTTTATTCTCTTCCTCCTTTAGGCATCATCATCATCATCATCATCATCATTCATTTATGGCTTTTCTATTTTGCTTGTTAGTTCAATGTGAAATGGGGTCTTCAATTTTGACTTTCACTAAACAGCTCAATAATTATATATTCTCAGTGTTTATGGATCACCACCAACCATGCACTTGAAGATTATCCACAAAAGCATTAATTAATTCCATCATTGATCATTAGCCTTAGAAAAAATATGAATCTTTAGGGTTAAAATGGTTGGTTTATAAAAGATAACAAGAGTGAACAAATATGTAATCATGTACATGTTCAAATATATTTTACACGTTTAATTTGCCTAGCAGAGTTTTATTGTATCAAAGGTAGAATTCACTTTAATTTGCGGGCTCCACAAGCAATTGCTCAGCTTTTGCCTTTTGTTGTTTCCTCTTGACTAAAAGAAATGTTGTACATAACTAATTAATCAAATCAATTGTAACAAAACATGAAAACATATTGAGTATATATGTGTATTATCCAATTAAAATCTTTTGTACAGAAAGTATTCATGACATGTATATATCTATATATTGTGTTGAAGTTGGCCAAAAAAAAAAAATATTGTGTTGAAGAATGAAGAAGACGAACTTAAATCATGATTCATGAGATTTGGAGTAATAGTTGCTCCAAAAATGAAGGATGGGAATGTTGAATGAATATAATTATCCAATTCTAATACAACAAGAAGGACCAATAAAAATAAATTAATTAGGATATGATGATATTGATATTGAAAATATTGATATCATATCTTGTTGAAAGTTGGAAATATTCTTAACTGTCATGTTTATGATTGGAATTGTAATTAAAGGTAGTTTTTGAAAGAGAAAGAATCATGTCGTCCCAATACAGCGATGCTTCAACAACATTAAAGAGGGCCTACCACTATTAGGAATCTTTTTCACTTTTAGACTAATCTAATATAAATTTTACTTTCTAAATATTATCACACTTATTATTATTATTATTATTATTATTATTATTATTTTGTCATGTGTTCGATCTACATTAGTAATTATCACACTTATTAATAAATAAAATCATATATAACTCTGCCCTAAATTAAAGGTTGATTTAGTAGGTAAGAAATTGACTCATAATTTGTAAAACCGTAAATTATATTTTCGTTATTGATAAGAGGATTTGTTGATAGATAATCTATAAATATATATCTCTATAAGTATTCATAAAACTTGAAGTATGCCTTGTCTTCATGAGTTTCGAAACTCAATTCATTTAATTTTTTTTTTTACTAAAAGAACACATATAGCTCTTCGTCTTTTGACTAACAATTAACAAATATTATGGATGCTAGTAATTTATATAAAGCGCTTATATTGAGTTATAACCACAAAATCTGGCATGTTTTCTGTTCTTTTAGCAGTTGAGTTAAAGGGGATTAATGCATAATGGAAAAGTAAGTAGGCCCTTTCTCTATAGCGATATAATGTTTGTTTCATTATTAATATTGTGGAATAGAAGCAATATCACAATACATATATCACATCAATATTTCTTTCATTTCTCTTTTCGTTGAGTTTTGATTCTCTCTAATTTGTTTTTTTTTAAGTATTTTATGTTGATTTAAAGAAATAAATCAGTTTGTGCTTCAATTCACATGCCTTCTCATCATCTCTTCCATCTTCTTCGGATCATTGGGTTTCTCACGGGAAAGAACTAGAAAGAGAACATTTATAATTCGAATTTCCCTTATTCAATTACTAAAATTTTATTTTAATCCTCCACGTATTAATTTTTTTTCCGAGTTAATTCTTCTACAATTTTTAACTTGGTCTCTAAAAAATAATTTTGCTATCAATTTCAGTCCGCGCGTCCATTAAAATTTTAATTAATTAAATTAAAAATATAACTATTACTTAAAAGTATATTACCATTAGTTAAAGTTGACCATTTTTTTGTTGATATAAAGATAAAAATAGTTTACGTGTGAGTTAAAATATTATAGAGAAAACCTATTTTTTGGTTCCTTTAGTTGTTACTGAGTCAACGATTTAGTCTCTAAATTGTAAGAAAATACAAATCAGTTCCTAAATTTTACACCGTTGTCAACCTTTTGGTCCATGAATTGTAGGAAAATATGAATAAGTCCCTGAATTTTACACTACCGTCAACCTTTTGGTCCTTGAGCTGATTCATTATCTTCCGACAATTCAAGGACCAAAAGGTTGACGATGGTGTAAAATTCAAGAACTAATTCGTGTTTTCCCATAATACATCGACCAAAAAGTTGACGGTGGTGTAAAATTCAAGAGCTGGTTCGTATTTTTCTACAATTCATTGACCAAAAGGTTGACGATGGTGTAAAATTCAAGGATTGATTCATATTTTTTTTACAATTCAATGACTAAATTGTTGACTCAGTAACAATTTAGAGATAAAAAAGTACGTTATCCCAATATTATATCATTACTTAACAATGTCATGTTAAAGGTATACAAGTGTGTGTGGAAACTGGAAAAGATTAAAATGAAGTCAAAGGTAAACAAGTTGTAAAGATATTATTGTTAAAGGTAATGATGACGTACACAGTTTTACTGTTTTGTTTTTTTTTTTTTTTAACCAAGGAGGGGCAAAAGCCCAAAACAACAAAACTAGGATTTTATTTTTTCATAATTTTTAGATTACATATATAAATAATGCCAAAAGAAAGATTACATATATAAATTGATATATATGAGTTAAAATCGATCTCTATATATCTCATATATATATATATAATATATATATATATATAAGTTATATTCTGATTCTGCTAAGAATGAAGAATCCATTAAAGCAAGAGGAGCTTAACTATGAAGCCCAAAAATATATATATAACTGGTTTCCCATGCATGAAGAGGCTTGAGGGAGGAACATTTGGGAACAGTGACACTCTTGAGGATGACGTTGTAGTAAATAAAAAAACAAAAAACGGAATTATTTATTTATTTTTACAGTTAAGAAATTACTGCTCAAATGTAATGAAACAACCAGAAAGTGAAAGAAGAAAATGAGTTTATTTGTGTGGTTTTGGCTCAGTGAATCTCAAGGGAGTGCATCAGCATACATTTTATTCATTAATTTAGCATGGTTAGGTGAATTGCACTCAATAGTTGTGTGACTATAGATGATATATATATATATATATATGATAAAAACAAATTTTAACCTCCAATAAATGTTAGTGCTTAATTATATCAGAAAATGAGTTTGTAAAGTAAAAATAAATTTATTTTAAAGAAATTTATATGTTTGTGTTTATATATATATATTTATCAGAAATATGAATTCATTCATGAGAAAAATAAAGTAAGGCCATACAATAGAGATCAAGACACCCTTTCATGCCCCTAACGTTTGTAATTTGTTCCTGGATTTACATTTTTCATCATCTTCATTCATTTTAGTCCCAAATTCTCAAAATAAAAATGTAAAGTGTCCCAAAACACTTCCAAACATTTCAATTTAGTCCTTAAAAGTATTAAAAACCCTAAAACCTAAACTCTAAAATTCTAAACCCTAAAACCCTAACCCCTAAACCCCTAAAAAAACCACTCTCTTGCAATTTGGTCCCTAGGTCCTCAAATTTATTAAATCAGAATAAAAAAAAAATTGGTCCCTAAATCCTAATTTCATTATCATCTTCATCTTC